>WNWK01002950.1:0-186962 GCA_009830355.1 Cherax destructor
CTTTGTCCATTGAGTAGTTTGAAACAGAGAGTTTAAGGGGAGTGCGCGAGGCTTGTCGTTTTGAGAGGAACGAGAAGAAAGTGTCGAATCGTCATGTGTGGGTCTTGGTCGTTTGGGTGTTGGACCAGGGGTGGTCCGATGTGAGACGGGCGAGCGGTCGAAAATTGCCGCACCGTCGAGGAGAAGCCGGAATCAAAGTCAGAGAGAGCGTAGGTCAGATGTATCTAAAGGGCCAGTCAGGTCCCTGGGACCTGAAGCAGGTGACGAACTGGCACCCGCTTCAGGTACAGGGGTATTAGGGTTGTCCGAAGAGTTATCCATTAACAAGGTAGGGTCAGAACTAGGTGCGGTATCAAGGGCCGGGGTAGAGTCACGGATTAGGGCATCCATGGTTAGGTTACTTCTTTCTTTTTGTTTTTAAGAAAAAAAAAGAAAGAAAAAAGAAAATAAAAATAAAAAAGAATAAAAAAGGGGAACGTGGAGGAATAGCTCCTAGGAGGAATGAAAGGGCGTAAATCCTCCGCGCCCAAGAGGACCTCAACACCGCAAGTAGTGCAGATGCTGCATGGAACCCGTGCATACCCTACCCTTCATGCCAGTAAACCAGCAATCCGGGATAGCAACCTCACATCCACCGAGCCACCTCGGCGGACAAAAGAGAGGGCGGCCGGATATCCGCCACAAAGCATACCGCCTTCGGCCACCACCCCCGGAATCCGAAAGGTGGCCTCCAGAGATACACCCGTCGCCCGAAAGATACCCAAGGCCACCCCCCGGGAGACCGGAGAGGGATCGGGACATCCCCAGGCGATCCAGATTCCACGGCAAACTACACCACCGCCAAGAACCTCAACGGAATGGGAATGGACCACGGTACCCTTCCCCCTACCTAGGAACTAGAAAGCCTATGGAGAGAAGCTCCCAGGGTAAAAATGGGAAGGAAATAAGGGAGGGATGAGGAGGAGGAGGAGGAAAGGGAAAAGGGAGGATGGGGAAGATGGGAAAGGAGGGGGATTGGGGTAATTAGGTTCGGTCTGAGGAAGAAGACCAAAAGGTCCAATTCCTCAGACCGATAGCCTCTTTACCTCGTCAAGGAGCCCCCCTTAAAGAGGGTAATATATTAAAAATTGTACACTTTTATATGTTTAGTAGTAGCATGATTCAATAAAGTACCTTTATGAAAAATCTACATCTTATTTTTTATTGAGAGCTGGAAGCTCCTGCTTGTTACATACATCACTGGCAGTGCTGTATGACCCTTAAGGGTTTAGCACTTTGATTATAATAATAATCATACATCACACTGAACATGAATGTATTTTTTATTTGTTTGCTCTTCCTGCTTTTGATATTTTAACTTGCTTAATCCCTTTGAGAAAATTCTTCCTTAACTGTACCTTAATAAGGACAGTACTGCAAATTCATTCTCCTTTGCTGCTTCAGTTCTTGTCATTCTTGAATATTTGTTTTATGTCTTTTAAACGCTTTATGTCATTTTATGTATTTACAAAGTGCAAATAGTATCTGTATGAATTGTGCAATACTATGCCCCAGATTATCAAATTCATGTGGAAGCGCTAAACCTATAAGAGTCGTAGTGCTATGGAATGAAAGGTAAACCAGTTTCATCCTAGGAAAGGAAGAGTAGCTCCAATTTCTTTGACTATGACACCTTACCAGCATCAGCACTGTATGACCATAGATTTAACATTTACAGTGATTATATTATTAGCATTAAGCATCCCCTTGGAGGGCAAAATTTATATTTTAAATGAAGTACTAAACCTGTAGGGGTCATACATTATTATAATAATCAAATAGAAGTGCTAAACCACAGGGGTTAGGGGTCATACAGCATCTACAGAATGGAGGAGATATTTCAAATTTGAACCAAGGAAGAGAAGGACAAACCCAGTTTCTTGGATCAAGAACTCCTCGCTAGCATCTGGATATCTCCCTTGAGAGAGAGAGAGCAAAGATTGGGTGACAAGAGAATTTTGTTTTAGCTTGGTACACAGTATGTATTTTGTGGAACTGTAGTGACTTACTGAATCACACACTGTAAATAACTTTAATTTGGTGAAGAATTTAACTGCAAATTTGTTATTGCTCTACAGAGAAAATTTGGTGATGGGCTTATGCTGCAGAGGGACAATCCTGGGTTTTGTTTTAATAAAATACACAATTATTAGGAGTTAAAGATTGCTCCAAAATAGCATTCATAAATTATAGGAGAAAGTGATTAGAAAAACTGAACTCCACAAAATACAGCATTTTCCTTCTGTAAATACCACACTTATTATGGCAAATACTGCATTACAAAACTGTGCTAAAATCAATATATATTAAATTTAAAAGTCTTGTACAATTCAGGATGCTTTATTAATTAAATAGATTTTGGAGGATCATATTTGACAAAAATTGGAGTCCCTACCAAACCAACGCAGTAATACCAGCCAGGAGAACCAATGTTCTCACTAGACAATTGAGCAGTATACTTGAAACACAGTGCCTGCAGAGATTCTTACGTGACTCAATAGTGTGGACACACAAATTATCAAACTTTTATAAAGGCTACAATGTGTATTTTCTCACATCCATAAATTAATTAGTTTTCCACAATACATTTTTGTAAAAAATTGTAACTAATTCTGCAGGTTTATCAACAAATTAAAAATGAACATAATTTATCAGATATTTTAATAAAATTAAGTATTCTGCATTTAATAACACCATTCAAAATAAATGAAACAATTCTAGTTACACATCAGAAAATAAGAGACAGGGTTCAATGCTAGTGCATAGTTTGCACATGACAATGGTAATGTTGTACAATATTATACAAATGGAATAAGTTTCCAGCACTTAATTTTGATGCTATACCTTCAACCTCAAAGTCATCCAAGAAAAATGAGATACAATACCATGACTGGAATGATTCAAAACTAACCCATCATTAGGAAAAAAACTCTAGGCAATGTTTCAGTTTGCCTTTGATCATTTTCAAGTCACCAAGAGAGTCCTTTACAGTACCTAATGTAGACCTGGGAATTTACATCACAGTGCAGACTGATTTTACCATGTACATTTAAATGAATTAATTTCATCATTGTTTTATATTTTATTGTAGCTAAAAAATGCCTATTTTTCCCCTACAATAAATACTAAAATTTTGCTTACTTTCTCGAGAAAATTCAATTGCAGCAAGAATTTTGAAATGTGTGAAAATTTATGTATTTCAGCTTAAAAATCATGTTTGTACATGTACAGTATACATGTTTCCCAGCTGAAGACTGTAATACAGTGGACCCCCGGATTACGTACTGCTCCAAACTCGAACAATTATGTAAGTGTATTTTTGTAAGTGTATTTTTGGGGGTCTAAAACGACTAATCTAATTTACATTATTCCTTATGGGAACAAATTCGTTCGGCAACAGCACTTGAACAGCATTCTGGAATGAAATAATGATGTAATCCGGGGGTCCACTGTACTATATTGCATCTAGACATATGCAACTCTAACAATATAGAACACATATGCAGTGTTTATTTGGTGTTTTGTCAGTTAGAACTTACTCCATATATGCAGAGAATATTCAAGGATAAATTTACATAAATGCACAGAAACCACTGCATAAACATTATAGAATTTACCAGCTACAAGTTATAAGTTACAAATTAATCATTATTACATTATATTCACAAAAAAATATGTTAGATCTATAAAGGTCAAGTGTAAGTTGCAAAGGTGTTCTGAGGAGACCACAAAATCATAACATGAAACTACTCCAACACACTATTTATCAAGCCCCTAGGTGCAAATTGGACACTTTTCACAACTATAGAGCTAGATTGATTCAGATATTTAAGAAAATTTATTTGAATTTTAGAGTTTAATGAATAATAACAAACTTCCTAGCCTTGACAGTAAAATGAATACTATTTCAACAATTAAATAAAATTAATAAAAATAATATACATTTATATAATAAAGAGTACCATCTACAGAAATAATGAGATGATAATATTCAGGAAAAAAAAGATTCTTCATTCAACAGGGTAATGGTACTGTTCTATGTAACAACCTGCACTGTACACACACTCGAGTGGGTTACGCTCCTGAAGCTGGCATTATGTGTAATATCGGAATACGTAGAGAGAAGACCAAATGGTCAAAATGGGGTTAAATTAAAAAAAAAAAAAACTAAATCCTCTTAATTAATTTGTCAAAAATACTGTAACAGTTTTGATAACTTATATATTAGTTATTGTTGCTTGTTGATCTAGAAATGTGTGGAGAGAACTGATATTGTCCTATTAAGCCTAGTCAGATGTAATGAGATTTAGACAAAGACAGTACAGGTAATTATAAAAGTTACATAGAATTCTTACCTTAAATTCTGATTGAAGGTGCGTGTTGATTTTAATGTTAGTGGAGGGTTACTGTGGCCCTACTGGACCAACTACACACTTGAAAATTGCTAAACCATCCAGAAGTAAACGAATACTCAAGTGCAAATTTTCTGCCTGCTCACACATTGTTACATAGTACGTACAATAGGGCTTGACCACACATTCAGAAACTATTGTTTTATTTAGCTGTATTGACCTCCTTGGCATCCTTTTTTCAGCAGGCCACCATCTAGATTACTCATTGCACTCCCTTGAAATAAATAAATTGTTGATCTTCTAATGTAAAATACACATACAGACTCCATGACCCGAGCACCACTTTTAAGCATATTTATTACCTTGATTATTTTTCAAAACAGGCTTCCTTTGACTGTCTGTCATGCAGAATTACGTTATTGATGCCAGGATCTGTCACACAGATCTATGTCTTCAGCTCACTCAGATAAGTTATGAGTATTAAATTTTGTCTTACATATGAGTGTGAACAGTATGAAAATTATTATTATAATCAAAGAAAGCTCTAAACCGACAAGGGTCATACAGCGCTGCGGGGTAGTAAATAGTGTGAAGGTTACAATCTGCTAAACAGTATGAAAAACAATCCAGCCTCATGCAGTGCATGATGGGAAAAACAAAATCCCTGACCTAGTGGTTTTTTTTTAACAGTTACTTTGAGTGTTTTCTAGGATGTGTTTCATGGTTTTATTGGCTGTTTCTTGTTATCTTTTGACAGAATGAAAGACATACTACTAAAACAGAGATGATTTTAGTTCATTCTAGGACAGGCTGTAGCTTGAACAGCCTCAAAGTAGTGAAAATATGAGATTTTTGTCAATATTCCTGTGGACAGGTAAGGCCTCCTCTACACCCCTCGGTATGTTTTATTGGTTTGTACTAGTTCTGATTCAACATTTGGGATGCTGCACACCATGTCAAATTATTCCTTGAAATAGTGTAAATCCTCAATTTTATTGTGATGAATTCAAAATAGAAGGCAAGTATAATATAGGAGATGCCTAAGGACACTGTTTAACTAAAAGAGGAAATGTCGTTTTAGTACCTACAATGTCTAGTGTTTATTTTGAACTCTGTTTTTAAATTTGATTTTTTTAACTTTGCATAAAATTGGCCAAATTACTGAATTCTGTGCATTTTATAACGTAGTTTTGATAGTTGAATGGGCAGTTTCTTGAACTCAATGGAGTAGAAGGCATACTAGCAAAATAGATAAAAATTTGATAAAATTAAGCAATGGAATTGAATTAAAATAGGATTCAAATTGGGCAAAAATCACCGGTGTAAATTGCACCCAGAGCACTAACTTTGTGCCTGCGCAATTCAGTAAGTTTTTCCACCAAATTTTGTATTTTTGGTGTCACTGCCTTCAGAAAAAGATTCTCTACTACTTCAGAAGAAACAATAATTTAAATGTGGACACTGTGAGCACTTTTAATTTTGAGTCTGGACAGTGAAAGAGTAAAACTTCTTGGCACCTTCAACATCACTAATAATAATAAATAATAATAATAATAATAATAATCTAATTCACCACAAAGCCCAAAAGGGTCAATATACAATAATAGACAGGGTGATGAAAGGATTGAAAAATGGAAAGATAAGCATAATGTGTCTATAAAACAACTGATCATATGAGTGGGTGGTTACACCAAGGAGACAAGCTAGGCCTTTTCCTAAAACAATGACATCACAGGGCCTGGCTTTGAGAGTAGGAAAACTCTTGAAACTCATACAAGGTAAGGTATATATACCTTAGGCAAGGAAGGGAAATATCCCACTGTGCAATAATGCCTGATTTCATTACAAACTTAATTTTCCCCAAATGTTATGGTAGAAACACTCATTTCCCACAAAGGGTAATCTTCAGAGAACAATTTCATTATTAATACAGTGGTACCTCGGTTAACGATATTTTTTCATTCCAGAATGCTGTTCAAGTGCCATTACCAAACGAATTTATCCCCATTAGGAATAATGTAAAATAGACTAGTCCTTTTAGACCCCCAAAAATACATTTACAAAAGCATTTAAAAAAATAAACTTACATAAAAGGGTGAGTTTGGGGACCATCGTTAACCGAGGTACCACTGTATATTGATAATGTGATATTTAGTAATGCAAAATATAAGTCTACTGTTCAAAAACTATTCCATCATGTTGTAAATATTACTTGTAATAATGAAACCCAGACTAGTTGGCTTAATCAATTATGATAAGGAAAGATTAAGAGGTACTTCATACAAATGTATAAGCACTGTTATCCTCTTCCTAACAGGTGGTATGATGCATCATTTCATTTAGAAAAGTTATTTGAAAATAACAAACTGGGAATTTTCTATTCCATCTATTCAACTATGCTAAACAATAGAGTAAAAAAAATCAAGTTTACCTTTATGCACTTATATAGTCAAATTAACCAATATTTAACAATAATGTAAAGCTTGAGGTTTTTACATACATCCTTTAATTAAAAGTACAATATTGTCAGATTTATCACTTACGATGCCCTGCTTTTGAAATTAAAACCCCCACTTTTCTGGTGCAAGAGAACTAAAACATGACAATTTAAGGAGTGCAAAAAATCCCACCAGTGATTCATCAGAGGAAATTATAACAAACCCCAATTCCACTGGCAACTTATAAAACTACTTGCTCTCCAAACACAAATGTAAGGTCATATAAAAATGATCAACAACATTTAAGATAAACAGCTTCTGTGACATTATTAGTGCTACAATAAAGTCTCAGTAATGAATTTTGGTGATTTCTGACAAAAAATGGCCAGACAAATATTGAAAGTATCGGAGAAAATGGATAAAAGTCTGTAATTCAAGATTTTGCCCATAGCAATAGTGTCCAGGTGTCTTCTGAAGCATCAAACTAAGTCCGGAAGCTGTTTTCACTGTTTCCCCGAGCAGTAGACCACCTGCGCCAATTTATTTATACATGAGCATACACTCGTCATTCACACTCTAATTTTTCCTGGATTTAGAGCAATAAACAATGGCTTCTAAAGTAAGTGGTAGTGGTGCCAAGAGGAAACACGTGGTTCTCAGTGTTAAGCAAAAACACAAACTAATACAGAAGGTTGAGTCTAGCATCTCAGTGGCACAGGTATGTGATTAATATGGTTTTAAAAACAGTGTGTGATATCCATGGAAGAATTCTTTGTATCAAGATCCCATGCTGTTGCAGTGTCTGACAGATGTCATAAATGATCGGTTTTCAAAACCATTTATCACATCTGTCAGACACTGCAACATCATGGGATCTTGATACAAAGAATTCTTCAACACTTGTCCAACCTTTGCACAAAGACCTACTTACACTAGTGGATAGTCCCACTGTGATCCCGCCTCCTCCTGCTTCGACTCACCTGACTGCAGTATATAAGCCACTTCTCTGACCCTGTGGTGCACTTCCTACAAGAGTGATGGACTGAACACATCAATTCCAGGCTGAGGGACTGATTACCACAAACTCCTCCTCTCCTTATACCTTCCTGCTTTGTAGTGGACTGATGAAGCTACTGTGTGGCGAAACATTTCTTCAATAAAGATTCCCATATGTTGCATAAGTGTCTCAATTCTTTAACTTGTCGGTTTTCAAAACCGTTTATCACAGCATTAACAGTGTAGCAAGTAAGTTAAGCGATTAATCGATAGAAAAAGGACAGCACGAAACTAACTCCTCCAATGTTATTGGAGGTACATATATAGGGCCACTGACAATGCCCCCCTAAACCCTAAACCAATGCCAGCATCTCCAATGTAAGTGTAAATATTTTTTATTTATAAATTACGTACATTGTTTCAGTGTGAATAGTGGTGGTGGCCTCTGCTGCCGCCTCCACTACCACTGATATGTATTGCTTAAGCTCTCAGTGGCCCTTATAAACCCAACACCACCACCACTCCACATACATAATGACATACACTGGACCCCCGGTGTTCGTGATTTTTTCGTTCCAGAATGCTGTTCAAGTGCCATTAACAAACGAATTTATTCCCATAAGGAATAATGTAAATTAGACTAGTCCTTTTAGACCCCCAAAAATACACTTACAAAAGCACTTACAAAAATAAACTTACATAAAAGGGCGAGTTTGGAGTATCACGAACACCGGGGGTCCACTGTATTTTATTCATTCTAGAGTATATATCGTGTTTCTATGTTATTAATATTGTTTGTCATATTTGATTAATTGTGATAGATAAATAAGCCGCAGACTTGATATTAGCATCATATTGAAGAATTTTGTCCTGTCTCCAAGCAATAAACTTGCCTCCCTCTCTCACCTCCTCCCCGTCTGCCATACACCAACAAGAGTCTTCAATAAAGGTAAGTGTGACGTTAAATGTTCATTTATACATTTTATTAGTGCTTTATATTTATTTGTCATTGTTTTCTGTATGTAAATCTATATTTAATCTCTAAAAAATTAATTTTTTGTTAATACTTTTGGGTGTCTGGAACGGATTAATTGTATTTACATTATTTCTTATGGGGAAAATAGTTTTGGTTTTCGTGAATTTTGGTTTTCAGCAGACTCTCTGGAACGGATTAATCATGAAAACTGAGGCTCCACTGTACTCTGATAAAAATACTTATGTGTACCTGTACTTAAATATACTTACACACTGTGCTGGTGTGCTGGTACACATTAAAATCACTAAGAGTGTTTTACTAGTCTTCAGGATGCCATATTAATAATAATAATACACAATAATAATCACCGAGGTGCATTAAATGTCATATACAGCCTCTCCTCGTTTAACAATGGAGTTCCATTCTTAAGACCACGTCGGTAAACAAATTCGTCGCTAAGTGAGGAGCATACTATGATGGTAGTGGGTTTGTGTCAACCATCTCTGATACTGTTTTACTGTTACCTTTGTACCATTTATAACATTTCTGTAATATTTTTAAATGTTTATACAGTAGTGCACTGCATATTGTAATAAACAGAATAGAGGAAATCCGCTCTAATATACATTATTAAGGTATGCATACTGATCAGAAAGCCCATCGTAAGTCCGAGTCATCGGTAAACAAGTACAGTGGTACCCCGGTTTACGATATTTTTTCATTCCAGAATGCTGTTCAAGTGCCATTACCAAACGAATTTATCTCCTTAAGAAATGTTGTAAAATAGACTAGTCCTTTTAGACCCCCAAAATTACACTTACAAAAGCATTTAAAAAAATAAACTTACATAAAAGGGTGAGTTTGGGGACCATCGTAAACCGGGGTACCACTGTATGTTGCTAAGTGAGAAGAGGCTGTATTACATTAATATAGACATTTTCATTAATCCATCTATGATATTTTTTCAAAATGATAATATAACAAACATGCCAACGTGCAAAAAAACAAAAAAATGTTTTTACCAATCTTCTTGTCAAGAGTGTTGGAGAGAATAACATTTTCTCTAGTTCAGCACCAAAGAAAATGCGTACACAATAATATTACTGGGGGTAACCATAGAAATATCAGATTGGAGGGAGAGAGTATGGAGGAGGTGAATGTGTTCAGATATTTGGGAGTGGATGTGTCAGCAGATGGGTCTATGAAGGATGAGGTGATCATAGAATTAACGAGGGGAAAAAGGTGAGTGGTGCACTGAGGAGCTTGTGGAGACAGAGAACTTTATCCATGAAAGCAAAGAGGGAAATGTATGAGAGTATAGTTATACAAACACTCTTGTATGGGTGTGAGACATGGGTTGTGAATGTTGCAACAAGAAGGCTGGAGGCAGTGGAGATGTCATGTCTGAGGGCAATGTGTGGTGTGAATATAATGCATTGAATCCGTAGTTTGGAGATTAGGAGAAGGTGTGGGATTACCAAAACTATTATCCAGAGGACTGAAGAGGGGTTCTTGAGATGGTTTGGACATGCAGAGAGGCTGGATCAAAATAGAATGACTTCGAGAGTGTATAAATCTGTAGTGGAGGGAAGGCGGGGTAGGGGTCGGCCTAGAAAAGGTTGGAGGGAGGGGGTAAAGGAGGTTTTGTGAGCGAGGGGCTTGGACTTCCAGCAAGCGTGCGTGAGGATGTTAGATAAGAGCGAATGGAGACAAATGATTTTTAGGACTTGACGTGCTGTTGGAGTGTAAGCAAGGTAACATTTATGAAGGGTTTCAGGGAAACCGGCAGGCCGGACTTGATTCCTGGAGATGGGAAGTACAGTGCCGGCACTCTGAAGGAGGGATGTTAATGTTGCAGTTTTGTAGCTGTAGTGTAAGCATGCCTCTAGCAAGACAGTGATGGAGTGAGTGATGATTTAAGTTTTTCTTTGTCGGGCCACCCTGCCTTGGTGAGAAACGGCCTATGTGTTAATAAAAAAAATAAAAAAAAAATAGAAATTTATTCCTTTCATATGCCTTCACTCAGAGCGTCATTCCTTCTAAAAATGGTGTTAAATGAGAATGGGAGTGTTGCTCTTTAATTATTCTACTGTACCAATGTGGAGACAACTTGTACACAATGTAAGGTGTTTGTATTATGGTACAGTGGTACCCCGAGTTTCGAACTTTCTTCGTTTCAGAAGGCTGTTCAAGTGCTGTTACCAAACGAATTTGTTCCCATAAGGAATAATGTAAATTAGATTAGTCCATTTCAGACACTTACGAAAGCACTTACAATAATACATTTACATAATTGGTCTAGTTGGGAGCAGTTCGAAACTCGGGGTACCACTGTATAAGCTTCACCTCAATGGAAATAAGTCACTCTGGATTTGTGTACCTGTACCTAAATACCAACTGGATTTGTGTGTACCTGTACCTAAATAAAAACTTACTTACTCAATTGCTCACAAACATGGAAATGAACGTACAGTGGACCCCCGCAAATAGGCCGGTCTGATTATCGGCCAGCTCGAAAATCGATCGCTTTTTTCGGCCCAATTTTTGCCCGATTATCGGCCCGCGTACCAGACCTGTCCGCCTGCCAAGCGCTTGTGTGCAGGCGTTGTGAGCCAGTCTAGCTTTGTTTATCACAATAAATTCATTGTGTTTAGTGCTTGTTTATTGATTGTGACTGTGATATAAGCCACCATGGGCCCAAAGAAACTTCATAGTGGCAGCCCTTTGGTAAAGAAAGTGACAAACACGATAGAATTGAAGAAAGAAATTGTAGCAAAGTACAAAAGTGAAGGAGGAAGAGAGGGGAGAATGTGCCTTCTTCAGTGATTCTACGATAAGTATGATACTAAAGCAGCACAAGTCAATAAAGGCTATAGCACCAGCCAGCGATAAGTGTAGCATTAACGGTGTAGCAAGTAAGTTAAGCCATTAATCGATAGAAAAATGACGACACGAAACTTAACTCCTCCATTGTTTGTTTGAGGAATATAGGGACACTGAGACCAGAGCTGCCCTATGCTAACATCTCCTCCAAGGTAAGTGTGAATATTTCTTATTTATAAATTAAAGTGTATATATTTCTTATTTATAAATTAAAGTGTAAATATTTCTTATTTATAAATTATGCACATTGTATGTGTGATAGTGGTGGTGGCTTTCTGCTGAAACCGACCACCACCATTACTTATGGTCAGTGGCCCTTATACCCAACAACAACATTCCACCAGTCCTTACATTCGTAATGACATGTTTTATTCATTCTAAAGTTTATATCATGTTTCTATGTTATTAATATTGTTTATTATGTCATATTAGATATATTGTGCTAGATAAATAAGCTGTAGAGTTGATATTATTGTCATATTGAAGGACTATCTTGTCCTGCCTCCAAACTCTCCTGCCTCTCTCATACACCAACAAGAATATGATAAAACAGCCACTGTGAAAAAAATACTGAACTTCCAATCGCTTTCATGTCTTCAATAAAGGTAAAACTGATTCAACTGTTCATTTATCCATTAAAATTAGTGCTTTATATTTATTTCTCATTGTTTTCTGTATGTAAAACTATAGTATTTATTCTTTAAAAAAATGAATTTTTGGTGAATATTTTTGGGTGGAATGGATTAATTGTATTTACATTATTTCTTATGGGAAATAAGGGTTCAGAAATTGGCCAGTTCGATTTTTGGCCTAGCTCCTGGAATGGATTAAGGCCGATTTTAGGGGGTTCACTGTATATGAACCATAACCAAATGCATTCATCTGCGTGTTTACAGACTCCGCATCTCTGTCCTCTCTCATTTACTCCTCTCGCTCTCGTTTATTCGTTTTATCTCATTTACTCATCTCTCACCCTACATTAAGACTACAAATATTTTAAGGTAAGTAATGAGTGTACTGTGTGTGATTTTACTTTTTGTTGTTTTTTAATGCCTTAGTATAAACTTGTTATCTGGCATTTATATGCATTATTAGTGAAAAAAATGGGGTTCTGCTTTCTGGCGATGTCCGCTTTCCGGCGGTAGTCTGGAACCTAACCTGCAGTATAAGTGGGGAACTACTGTACAGTGGCCCCACTCATGGCAAGCTATGAAACTTTGTCTTGTATATTGTATTGATACAAGAACACACCGGTTTCAAGTATGAAAAATGCTTTCTGTAACCATGTGGGTTTGTAATGAAATATGCTACACCTTACCTTACAGAACCACTGATACTCCTGGTTAGGCTGGTGATACTCAATTAACCCCTAATTTACCACTACTCAAATGGTCATTAGTCGAATGTGGTTGCTCAAATATCATATAGCACCTGCATGAGCCATACCTTCAGCTGGAATCTGAAAATCCCACAAATGGGAAAGCAGGCAGAAACCTGAGTCATGCATTATTCCTCTACAGACTGTCAAGTCATTACTCATGCTTTAAAAAAGTTTTGCTTACAGTACCATGGGGAATCACGTTGGAATCATACCACCAGCACCCATAATACAAGAGACAGCAACTGAGTCCAGGCAAAATCTAAATGGGTATAAGTAAGATAAAGGGACTCAAGAAAAGCAGGGAATTTCTTCAACACCTAAAGAAGTGTCAAAAATTATACAAAATTGGAATGCAATACTTGATAAATGGCTGAACCATTACTGGAATACAGTAATCCACAAAACAGGCATCCTGTGAGGCAAACAAAGCCTGCCACTGTGTACACATATACATGCAGTACATACCAGGACAGTCAATGTCATACATGCACACAAGTTTAACCCTAGAAGCCAAGGCCATAATCACACATGGATGACCCATCAATGACAGAGCCCTGACATTGCTCTGGCCTTGAAAAAGTGCTCTCGAGACTCCCTACAGCCAGGGTGGGCTCCAAATATTTATACCAAAAGAGGCACTGTGTGAGAGTCACTAAGGTTGATCAGGCACTGATGGGAAAGACCAAATGTACACTTTCATAAAACCCTGTCAGGCTACGCTCAGATGCCCTGAGGAGAGCAATGACCCTGATCGAGATCTCTAGTGCTAATAATGAATACAGTGGTACCTCGGGTTATGAGCTTAATTCGTTTCAGAAGGTTCGAGTGCCGATACCGAACGAATTTGTTCCCATAAGGAATAATGTAAATTAGGTTAATCCGTTTCAGACCCCCAAAAATACACTTACAAAAACACTTACAAAAATACACTTACATAATTATTCGAGTTGGGAGCTGCTCGTATGTCGAGGTTACCACTGTACAGTAGACCCCCGAGTATTTGCTACCCTGAGTATCGGCCGACTCGTGTTTCGGTTGCTTTTTTCGGCCCAATTTTCGCCTGACTATCGGCCGTTTCCCCATGTTTCGGCCGTTTCCCCAAGTCCACCTGCGTGGGCAGGCGGACATTGAGTGAACATTACCTGGCGCACTCATCCAAAAATTTCACAATAAATTCATTGTGTTTAGTGATTGTTTATTGATTATGACAGAGAAATAAGCCACCATGGGCCCAAAGAAACTTCATAGTTGCAGCCCTTTGGCGAAGAAAGTGACAAACACGATAGAATTGAAGAAAGAAATTGTAGCAAAGTACCAAAGTGGAGGAGGAAGAGAGAGGGGAGAAAGTGCCTTCTTCAGTGATTCGATATGTACGATACTAAAGCAGCATGAGTCGATAAAGGCTATAGCACTAGCCAGCAATAAAGTGTAGCATTAACAGTGTAGCAAGTAAGTTAAGCGATTAAGCAATAGAAAAATGACGACACGAAACTTAATTCTATCATTATTTGAGGTATATAGAGGCACTGAGACCGCCGCCGCCCTCTGCCACCATCTCTTCCAAGGCAAGTGTAAATATTTCTTATTTATAGTGTAAATACATATTTATTTATAAATTAAAGTGTAAATATTTTTTATTTATAAATTAGAGTGTAAATATTTCTTATTTATAAATTACGTACAGTGGACCCCCGAGTTTCGTAAGGCTCATATTTCGTAAAAATCGTGTTTCGTAAGCTTTTTTCGATTTCGTGTATCGTAAACTGGCTCGTGTTTCATAACGTATTAGACCTGTCCGCCTGCTCCGCGCCTGCGCAGGACGTCCGCCAGTGAAGCGTTGTTTACCATTGAGAGAACATTACCCAGCGCTCTCTTTCAAACATTCACAATACATTTGGTGTCTTTTTTGGTGGTTTAGTGATTGTCACTGTGAAATAAGTCACCATGGGTCCAAAGAAGCTTCCTAGTGGCACCATAGTGGTAGCATTCATGCAGGGAGTGTAGCATTCATGCAGGGAGTGTAGCATTCATGCAGGGTGTGTAGCATTCATGCAGGGAGTGTAGCATTCATACAGGGAGTGTAGCATTCATGCAGGGAGTGTAGCAGGCATGCAGGGAGTGTAGCAGGCATGCAGGGAGTGTAGCAGACATGCAGGGAGTGTAGCAGGCATGCAGGGAGTGTAGCAGGCATGCAGGGAGTGTAGCAGGCATGCAGGGAGTGTAGCAGGCATGCAGGGAGTGTAGCAGGCATGCAGGGAGTGTAGCAGGCATGCAGGGAGTGTAGCAGGCATGCATTAAAAGAAAAAGAAGGGAAGTAACCCCAGAGAGGGACTTGTTACCTGAAGTCCTTTTGGAGGGGAATTCCCCTTCCAACCACTAACACCCTGCCCCTGTCATCATCCCTATCTTCCAGATGCCTGCAACTCTTCAATAAAAGTAAGTAAATGTATATACAGTGGTACCTCGGTTAACGATGGTCCCCAAACTCGCCCTTTTATGTAAGTTTATTTTTTTAAATGTTTTTGTAAGTGTGGTTTTGGGGGTCTAAAAGGACTAGTCTATTTTACATCATTCCTTATGGGGATAAATTCGTTTGGTAATGGCACTTGAACAGCATTCTGGAATGAAAAAATATCGTTAACCGAGGTACCACTGTATATACAGTGGTACCTCGAGTTACGATGGTCCCCAAAATCGCCCTTTTATGTAAGTTTATTTTTTTAAATGCTTTTGTAAGTATATTTTTGGGGGTGTAAAAGGACTAGTCTATTTTACATTATTCCTTATGGGGATAAATTCGTTTGGTAATGGCACTTGAACAGCATTCTCGAACGAAAAAATATCGTAACTCGAGGTACCACTGTATATTGTTTTTAATTATTTAGTATGTGAATATTTTTTTGTATGTTTTTAATTATTTAGTATGTGAATATTTTTTTGTGGAACGGATTAATTGTATTTACATTATTTCTTATGGGAAATAAGGGTTCGAATTTCGTAAACTTCGTGTTAAGTAATAGCTCCTGGAACAGATTAATTACGATACTCGGGGGGTCCACTGTACTGTACATTGTTTCAGTGTGAATAGTGGTGGTGGCTTCTGCTGCTGCCCACCACCACCACTATATGTACAGCTTATGGTCAGTGGCCCTTATAAACCCAACAACAATAACACTACTGCCAATCCTCTCATACATAATGACATACAGGTACCATCAGACTCATGACCGAGTTTGGTTCCGACTAACCGGCCGTAAGTCAAAATGGACATAACTCGAACCTTACTACTGAATATCAGCATTACATAATGTAATGATTTTATTTTATTGTTTTATTTTGGTATTTCGTGTTTTACTTTACTTTTTATGCTTTTAGTACTGTATTTTATACTGTAAGGTTTAGGAGAAACACTGTTTACAGCACAAACAGTTGTTTATTTCCCAAAACATTTGCATACACAACATGGTCGTAAGTTGAGTGGTCGTATGTCGAGCAGGTCGTAAGTTGGATGGTAGGTGCATTTTATTCATTCTAGAGTATATATCATGTTTCTATGTTATTAATATTGTTTATTATGTCATATTAGATGAATTGTGTTAAATAAATAAGCTGTAGAGTTGATATTAGTGTCATGTTGAAGGACTATCTTGTCCTGCCTCCAAACAAACTCTCCTGCCTCTCTCATACGCCAACAAGAGTCTTCAATAAAGGTAAAACTTATTTAAATGTTCATTTATCCATTAAAATTAGTGCTTTATATTTATTTCTCATTGTTTTCTGTATGTAAAACTACAGTATTTATTCTTTAAAAAATTATTATTTTGTGAATATTTTTGGGTGGAAACGGATTAATTGTATTTACATTATTTCTTATGGGAAATATTAGTTCGACTTTCGGCCAGTTCGAGTTGAGGCCTAGCTCCTGGAACGGATTACGGCCAATACTCAGGGGGTCCACTGTATATGGAATGGCTACCTACAAATGATATTTAAAACCCCTGAATAGGTTGGCATCCTATCTAATTGTACTTAAAAAAAAAAAAGCTACAAAGAAACATCCCCTCAGTGTCATTAGCCACAGGAAGTGCAGGAAAAAAGAATGGAGAGCTTGTGAGACTGAAGTCATGTATTATGTCACAGGGATGTCCATCTTCCAGAGGATCAGGGTGTTTAGGAGCATCATCAGCATGGCCAGGATCACCATGACCAAACTCACAAACCCCCAGGCAGAGGGGCCACACACCAGAAGACTATGCACATAAAGCATTCATATAATGAAAAAGAAGTGCTAAACCTACAAGGGTCTTATAACAAGCAAGGAAGCTGGGTAAACAAGGCAATCACAAGTCCAATATGCCAAAGTTACTAGGTATTTATGAGATAAATGTGAAGAGCAATATGGACTACCAGAAAACATGAATGACAGAAGCCTGGAGGTGCCCAACCAAACACAATGGAAGCCGAGTATCAGAACAGAGGTGAGGAGTGCCTGCACAACAGAATAATGACAAATGAAGAAGTGTAGTTCACATAAGTGTCAAATGCCACTAACAACCATTTGAGCAATGGTTATCTAGAACTTTGGAGTATCACAAACCTTACCTGGGCTATCAGCAGCACATACCCATGAGCAGTTTTGAGAGTTCTTGCCCCAGTCTGAGGACATACTTCTAAGGTGAGACTAGAAACAGGTAATGAAAAATGAGACATATTGTACAGTGGGTCATCCTATGGTTCAATAAACAAAAAGCATGCTGGTTTACTGCTCCAGTTCCAATATTAGTTAAAACTAATATTTGCTCTAAGAGACTTATTATTACAGGAGGGCCCCACTTTATAGCATTTTGCTTTATAGCATTTTGCTAAAACAGCATTTTTCACTTATACTCATTCTTCATTTATTCAGGCTACCTACAATAAATATATTCACCACTTACCATAAGCTATGTATGAGAATATTTTAAGGTAAGTAATATGTGTACTGTATATTCATTTTTTAGGTCTAGCTCTATTGCTCAGTAAATATATGATAGTTTAAACATGTTATCAGGCTTTTATATGTATTTGAAAGTATAAAAAAAATAAGAAAAAAAAAAAAAGGAACATGTTACACTTTACAGCAGTAGCCTAGAACCTAACCTGCTGTATAAGCAGGGCCCTCCTATATATAACTGATACATCAATTATGAACTTTCATCATCTTTAAGTATAGCACTAAGTGGTAAACTTACACATATCCTTCAGGTAAAAAAAAGTCTTTGGAATTTCCATAGTTAGTAATCCTATAGTACAGTCAACCCTCTGTTTTTGTGTATCTCTGTTTTCGTGTGTTTCAGTTTTTGTGAATTTTTTTCGGGGAAATTTTACCTCCGTTTTCGGTGATTACCTCCGTTTTCGTTCATGGTACGGAACCTGTCCAGTGCCCAGCGTACATACAAAGCCTGCAAGCCCGCCTCCCACACACATTCTCAGGCAGTGTAGCATTGTTTATGGTTGAGTGAACATTATCCTGCGAGTTCATACAAAACATTTCTTAACAATCCATTGTTTTTGGCCCTTGATTATTGTGTGTGACTGCTAAATAAGCCACCACGGGCCCAAAGAAAGCTCCTAGTGTCAGTCCTTTGGTAAAGAAAGTGAGGAACACCATAGAATTAAAGAAAGAAATCATAGCAAAGTATCAGAGTGGAGTCGATAAAGGATATAGCACCAGCCAGCGATAAAGTGTAGCATTAACAGTGTAGCAAGTAAGTTAAGCCATTAATCGATAGAAAAATGACGACACGAAACTTAACTCCTCCATTGTTTGTTTGAGGAGTATAGGGACACAGACCAGAGCTGCCCTCTGCCAACATCTCTTCCAAGGTAAGTGTAAATATTTCTTATTTATATAAGTGTGATTATTTCTTATTTATAAATTAAAGTGTAAATATTTATTTATAAATTAAAGTGTAAATATTTCTTATTTATAAATTATGTACATTGTGTGAATAGAGCTGGTGGCACTGACCACCACCAGCAGTGGCCCTTATACCCAACAACAACAACACTACCGCCAGTTCTCTCATACATAATGACATATTTTATTCATTCTAGAGTATATATCATGTTTCTATGTTATTAATATTGTTTACTATGTCATATTAGATAAATTGTGATAGATAAATAAGCCGTAGAGCTGATATTAGTGTCAAATTGAAGCATTTTGTCCTGCCTCCCAACAATAAACTCGCCTCCCTCTCTCCTCTCCATCTTCCATACACCAACAAGAGTTGCCAATAAAGGTAAGTGTGATGTTAAATGTTCATTTATACATGTTACTAGTGCTTTATATTTATTTGTCATTCTTTTCTGTATGTAAATCTATATTTAATCTCTAAAAAATTATTTTTTGCTAATACTCCTGGGTGTCTGAAACGGATTAATTGAATACATTATTTCTTATGGGGAAAATGGCTTCAGTTTTCGTTGATTTCGGTTTTAGTATATCCCTCTGGAAGGATTAAGCACGAAAACGGAGGGTTGACTGTAGAGGCAGTTGCATTTCCAATTATACTGTGTTCAATATTATGTATTTTTTCAGACACTTCCTGAAAATATCCAACAATAACAAGCAATCCACAAGACTAGACAATATGAACCATAATAGAGTACCATACACAGTATGAAAAGTACACAGGTTTCTCAGTTAAGAATACTCATGCTGCCAATATCAACCCATTCTAATAATGATAACTGATCTAAGATCAACTTTAACAAACATGTTCTTAATCATTTACACACATTAATTATTTGCAAAAAAATATTAATTTTAATCAATGCCTTATTTTAAAAAATTTCATATCTCCCATAAACCAGATATGGCACAATTCAATACCCAAGTATATTAAGGACCTGACAAGCAAAGAATGTACACTTAATTACATCACCATGTGAAGAATCCTGATTAAATGCATGACTACAAATATGAAAAAAGTGCTAGTGAAACATTAACAAAAACATTCGAGCTCTTTTGTCCATCTGCACACATCCAAAGATGTGTGTGTGTGCACTCATGAAAGCATTCAGAGTATTCTTATTACTATTGTTATAATTTTCACTGTGGTATTCCTTCAAACATCATTTTAATGCTAGATTCAAGTATATAATCTCTACTGAGTTACATTGATATTTGCTACTCATGAACCAAATAACTGAAAATATAATCTAATTGGACTTTCTTGCTTCCAGCTTTAACCATTTTCTATACTACTATATTATATTCCCATTCACACACACACACACACACAAAAAAAAAAAAAAAAAAAAAAAAAGTATACTCATATGAGTCATACAGCACTGTCTTTCCTGTTTGAACTATGACAATATACAGTGCTGTCTTTCCTGTTTGAACTATGACAATATTTCATTGCCACTCTCACCTGTGATTAAACCTTATTTATATACACAAAATTACAATCTGTACAGTCCTTTCCTCTCTTCATTTAAAATGCTCAAGAGAATATTAATTCTGACTGATATAACTCTTCATTCCCTTATTTTCTGTAATTTAAAGAAGAAAAGTCAATTGCTTTTCTAAATATATTTTACAATGGATATTTTTTTTATATAAAACACTCATGTTATTTCATATTTAGCAGCCTTAAAAAATAATGATATTTGGCATTATTTACAAGTACACATTCCTATGGTAATCTTCATATTAGGCAATCATCACTTATCTCCTAAGAGAAAGAAAAATGTTTGGTTATTTCAAAGGATCATTTAGAAACTCCCTTAACTCCTTAGAAGCCTTGCTGTAAAGCAAAGTGCTTGCATCACTTTGACTTATAACTGCATGGAAGAATGTAAATTTTATCACAGCACTCTTTATGAGAAATGATTGCACATGATACCCTAGATCACAGCACCACTGTCAGTACATTTCAGTGTAAATAGGGATGCACATCTGATCATGGCATCAATAAGAGATTTAGACAAGATGACTTAAAAATCACAGCATCACCAACTGACACAGTTGCAACTAAATGCACTATGTACCACACTGTCAGCCTTCACTGAGCTGCCAAAGGAGGAAGGGCAATGCGAGGGTCAGCAACTGCTGTGGATTCCAAGTTGCCAAGGAGTTGTTGAAGCCAATGTTTTGTAGACTTGTCATCCTTGAGGCATGCAGCAAAGGTTTGGTCTTTTAGCTGATCTGGTAAACACTGACGTAAAGCTTCTCGTGCCCTGCAAAATAAGAATTATTAGGTGAAATTTTTCAGCAAATATATTACAATGGACCCCTGAGTTTCGACCATCCCAAAACTTGAACAATTATGTAAGTGTAATATTGTAAGTGCTTTTGTAAGTGTATGTTTGGGGGTCTGAAACGGACTAACCTACTTTACATTATTCCTTATGGGAACAAATTCTTTCATTAATGGCACTTGAACAGCCTTCTGGAATGAATTATGGCCGAAACTCGGGGTCCACTGTACTGCGTTTAGTTATGAACTAATAAACTAACTGATACATGTGCAAGTTTTCAATCATTTCATTCAGCATTACCTGTACTGTTACAGTAGAGTATTACAAAATACACAGCAGTTATCACTTCTTCCCTGTTTTCCACTTTCATGAGGTAGAGGCATCATGTAAAAAAAGAAAAAAAAGTAATAAGACAGCACATGACACCTAATCTTTCATACTACCTTCCCCACTCACCAGTATCATGGAAAGTTAATAAAGAACCATCACACTTTAGAAAATTTTCTCAGCAGAATTCCAGTCATTTTGCAAACTAGGAATAAAAGTATTTAAAAGGTACATTATTTTATCACAGAGTAGGCATTTTAATACTGTAATACAAGTCAAGACCCAAATAAAAACAGAATGTTGGAAGTTCTCTATAAGACCAATGCCACAGGTAGTTCTTAAAGGCCTGAAAATAAAAAAAAACTTGAAAGATAGTAAGAGTTTCTTCCACATAATAAAGAGGAAAACAAAAGCATGGAGCTCTATTCTAGTGAAGCTGTTTTCCAAGAACAGTGGAATCTCGGTTTTCATTTGCCCTGGTTTTCGTCTCGGAGAAACTGTAAAAATGAATACTAAATGAAAATCAAATTTAACTGAAATACTGTGCAGTAAATGAAAATTTAACTGCCCTTTACCTGTCAGAGAGCTAATGGCATACTGGAAGCAGAAGGTGGAGAAGAGGAGGGGAGGATGTTACTGCTTGGAACATAAGAAAGAAAGAATGCTGCAGCACGCCTACTGGCCCACGTGAGGCAGCTCCAAGTCACCTCCCGGCTTAGACCAATAACCCACCTAGTCAGGTCAAGTCAGATCACATCCACTTAAGGAAGGAGCATGGCATCAGACCTATTAGCACAAGCTAGTCAGCTCCAACTCACACCCACCTACACCCACTCATGTATTTATCCATCCTATTTTTAAAACTACAAAACGTCTTAGCTTCTATGACAGTACTCGGGAGTTTGTTCCACTCATCCACAACTCTATTACCAAACTAGTGCTTTCCTATATCCTTCCTGAATCTGAATTTTTCCAACTTAAAACCATTGCTGCGAGTCCTGGCTTGGCTAGATATTTTGAGCACGCTATTTACATTCCCTTTATTTATTCCTGCTTTTCATTTATACACCTCAATTATATCTTCCCTAATTCTATGCTTTTCTAGAGAGTAGAGATTCAGGGCCCTCAGTCTATCCTCATAGGGAAGATTTCTGATACATGGGATCAACTTTGTCATCCGCCTTTGTACGTTTTCCAGTGCATATATATCCATTCTGTGATATGGTGACCAGAACTGTGCAGCATAATCTAAATGAGGCCTAACCAAAGATATATAGAGTTGAAGAACAACCTGAGGACTTCTATTATTTATACTTCTTGATATGAAGCCAAGGATTCTGTTCGCTTTATTGCGAACACTTATGAACTGCTGTCTTGGTTTTAGATTACTGCTAACCAGAACTCCCAAATCCTTTTTGCAATCAGTAATATTAAGATCTACATTATTTAGTTTATATGTGGCATGGTTATTTTCTTGTCCAATGTTTAGAACTTTGCATCTGTATTGCGACCCCAGAATGGGGCACAATGTATTTGTACATATGTGTATATACAGTAGACACAGTCATTTAGCACGAGATTATGTTGCATGTTATGGGTATTGCACGATTGAAGAATTGTGACACATTATTATCTAACACGACGTAAAAATTATATTACACTGTTCGCGGGAGGGTAAAAAATTTTGAGCGCACGGTTGCCCGCGGTGGGTTAAACCATTGAGTCAGTGGGGGAGTCCTAATGAGGGTGGCTATGAGCCACATCAAGTATTTAATGCTGACGAGACAAGTGTTTCCTGGAAGAAAATTCCAACACGAACTTATATCAGTCACCAAGAGAAAAGTGCACCAGGCTTTAAGACAGCAAAGGATCGCTTCACCTTGCTCCTTTGCAGTAATGCATCAGGTGATTTCAAGTGTAAGCCCAGTCCTCGTGCTTAGAGGAAAAGGGAATTTGTTTTTCCTTCCCGCAAACTGTAAGTAAGTAAGTTTATTCAGGTATACACAGATACAGTTACATTGATTATCATACATAGCAGCATATGTGTAGAGAATCTAGGATAACCCAAAAAAGTCAGACAGAATGGAAATAAGTCACTCTGACTTTTTTGGGTTATCCTAGGTTCTCTACACATATGCTGCTATGTATGATAATCTTTGTAACTGTATCTGTGTATACCTGAATAAACTTACTTACAGTTTGCGGGAAGGAAAAACAAATTCCCATTCCCTCAAGAAGCCGCCTTGTTGTGGTTCAGCGGGGGAGACCACCCGCCTTCCACAGCCACCCCCCGACCCCACCATCCCAGCATTCGTAGTTCATACGTGTCAAGTCCTCTGCTACAAGCCAGCTGTGTTTGTGAAGAATGAGAGAGAGTGAATTGTGTTTTGATCCTTAAATTACTATATCTTGTATCTGCCAAGCAATCATGACCCCCAGTAGGCATACCAGTGTTGCTCAAAGTGGCAAGAAAAGGTATAAGCATTTAAGTCTTAGAATTAATGAAGAAAACAAAGATATTAGACAAGACATAACCTTTGGCCGTAATGAAGTGTTACTGTACACATAAAAAGATGTAAACATAAGTTTGTGTGACTGACTGACTGAATGACTTGACTGACTTACTGAATGACTTGACTGACTTACTGAATGGCTTGACTGACTTACTGAATAACTTGACTGACTTACTGAATGACTTGACTGACTTACTGAATGACTTGACTGACTTACTGAATGACTTGACTGACTTACTGAATGACACTCAGTATAACCATCGACTTCAGTTCCAGAACCTCTACTATCCACCTCAGCCCAGTAGGGCCACAGCATAACTCTCCACTCTCTTTACAATCATCCACAAACACCAGCACCCACAATTTAAGGTAAATACTATTATTTCTGTTACATTTGTAGTCTTAAGCAGTAAAAACAACATAATACATCACAATAATGAACTACAATTACATATTCACTTTTATTTTTGTAAGATCTGTTGGTCTAAAAAAAACTTGTTTGGCTTTTTTGGGGACTCTCAGGAACGTAACCCTATTTTTCCCATGGATGGATGGATGAATACTCTCAGGTAAGAGCCCTCATGAGGGCGAATGTGAAGTGGGGACAGACGAAGAATAGTTGATGAGAGGAATTTCTTGAGTCGGAGATAAAGAGCCAGGACTAAACCCAGCTGCTAAGCGTTGTGATGGCGATGAATGATGGCAGAGTAGAAGACCAGGGTGTGTGCAGTGCTCGCTGGGTTGTTGACTATTACAAATAAAGAAGCATTTGTAATTAAACGACTGTTTGGGATACTGAGTAAAATCTCATTTTTCAGATTTTTATTATATTAAATATATATTATTAATATAAAAGCATATAATCTGAATAAAAACATAATCTATTAATCTGTGTAAAAACCTATTTACACAAAATCACAGTACAAGATAAAAGTCACAAGTAAAATCAAGTATTCGGTGTAGTGTCAAGTCGCTGCCATCTTCTAGTGTCACGCAGGACACTACCACACCTTGTCATGATACTTCTTTGTCATATGGCACGCCTTCTCACGGGGTCCCCTGACACCCGTTCTGTGTCACATGACACGCCCCCGGTGTCACCCGACACGCCTTCTCTTCTGTGTCACACGACACCCTTCTCTCTGTGCCCATAAGACACCTTCCTTGCATCATGAACCCATCTCTAATAAAACCTTTTCACCGCGTTATGACACACATCAAATACACGACTCAACCTGTGTCGTGCCACCGTCACAAACTCTGACTGACTACACCACTAAATAGCTGACACCACATAGTGTCACACAAGACACCACCTGTTACCAGTGTCACACAAGACACTACCTGTTACCAGTGTCACACAAGACACCACCTGTTACCAGTGTCACACAAGACACCACCTGTTACCAGTGTCACACAAGACACCACCTGTTACCAGTGTCACACAAGACACCACCTGTTACCAGTGTCACACAAGACACCACCTGTTACCAGTGTCACACAAGACACCACCTGTTACCAGTGTCACACAAGACACCACCTGTTACCAGTGTCACACAAGACACCACCTGTTACCAGTGTCACACAAGACACCACCTGTTTACCAGTGTCACACAAGACACCACCTGTTACCAGTGTCACACACTTTCAGGTACATAAGTTCAGGTACAACAGTCCATTTTCAGGTACATAGTCTCAGGAACACAGTCGGTACGGTGAATAAGCCAGTAGATAGTCTAAGGCCGTCACCAGCACGAAGAGTCAATCTCCAGGTCTGTCTGTTGAACACTCCCAGGTGTATCAGGGAGCTAGTGAACTCTCCAGTGTTGTATAAGGGAGAATCTCACTGACACTCTCCAGCAGTGTATATGGGAGAGTCTCGTTAGCACTGTAGACCTGTCACCAGCACCACACTGCGAAAGTCTACAACTCTCAAGCAGGTCTGCCTGGCGAACTCAGTAGTGTATCAGTGAGCTGGTGGACTCTCCAGTGTTGACTAGGGGAGAGTCTCGATGACACTGTCAGTCACGCCGGCCCGGCAGTCAAACATCAGGTCTGATGACGTAACCCCTTGACTGCCGGCCGGTGAGGTAATTACCTAACTACCATTGTTAGATAGGGGGCCGTAACACCCCCACCACAAAATGACCGACACACAAAGATTCAGTTACTATGTAATAAATTTTATCCCAAACAGTCATTTCCCGGACAAACAAGATGATCCCGGACAGGCCACTCATATTACAAATAAAGAAACATTTGTAATTAAACGACTGTTTGGGATACTGAGTAAAATCTCATTTTTCAGATTTTTATTATATTAAATATATACAGTGGTACCTCGACTTACGTTTTTAATCCGTCAGAGAGGTCATTTCTTAAGACGAAACAAACGTAACACGAATCAATTTTCCCCATAAGAAATAATGGAAATAAATTTAATCCGTCCAAGACTTCCAAAAGTAGTTAAATAAAATATTTTTTAGAACTTTTGGACATTAAATAATACACAATTTAATAAAGAATACATAAATACATGCAAATATTTTACAATAACATGTCACTTACATTTATTGAAGAGTTGTTGATGTGTGAGGAAGTGAGGAGGGAGAAGGTGGAGTAGTATGCTAGTGTTTGGAAGGGAATCCTTCCATTAACACTGCAGGTGGTAAGTTCTTTTCTGGGGTTACTTCCCTTTTTCTTTGAATGCCACTAGGACCAGCTTGAGAGTCACTGGACCTCTTTCTAACAACAAATTTGTCCAGGAGATCTGTGTCTGGCGATTCTTTAAAACATCCCTGAAGTGGGACACCACAGTGTCATTGTACAGGTTGCCAGCACGGCCTGCAACAGCATGGTTAGGGTGATATTCATCCATAAATGCTTGCACATCACTCCATTTGGCACAGATCTCCTAATCCTTGAAGAAGGCACATTCTTCCATTTTTGTTCCACCTCCACCTCCTCCTCTGAACCATTGTCCTGACCTCTGCTCTCTTGTTCCAGTTGCTGTTGAAGCTCTTGCAGATCTTCAGTGGTTAGCTCTTCCTTGTGCTCCTCCACCAACTGTTCCACATCGTCACCACTCACCTCTAACCCCAAAGACTTGCCCAATTCCACAATTTCTTCCAAAACAGGCTCAGGCTCAGGCTCAGGCTCAGGGTTCTGAGGCTCAGCCCCAAAACCTTCAAAATCCCTCCCTAGGACACAGTCTGGCCACAATTTTCTCCAGGCAGAGTTCAAAGTCCTGGTAGTCACTCCCTCCCAAGCCTTACCTATAAGGTGTACACAATGCAGCATATGGAAATGGTTTTCCAAAATTCTCTTAGGGTTATGTTCATGTCTGTGGTCACATCAAAGCACTTTTGAAACATTGCTTTGGTATAGAGTTTTTAAAGTTGGAAATGACCTGCTGGTCCATGGGCTGGAGGAGAGGAGTGGTATTAGGGGCAAGAACTTCACTTTGATGAATTTAAACTCCTCCACAATTTTCTCTACCAAGTTTGGAGGATGACAAGGAGCATTGTCCATTATCAGGAGGCACTTAAGTGGCAAATTATTGTCCAATAGATATTTCTTCACACTGGGGCCAAACACTTCATTGAACCAATCTAAGAAAATGTCCTTTGTGACCCAAGCCTTTTGTTAGACTTCCACATCACACACAAGTTAGACTTGCTGACACCGCATCTGCCAAACACTCGGGATTTTCAAAAGATACACCAGTAAAGGCTTCACTTTGCAATCACCACTGGCATTGGCACACAGCATCAAAGTTAGCCTGTCTTTCATAGGCTTATGTCCTGGCTGTGCCTTTTCCTCCTGAGTAATGTAGGTCCTGTTGGGCATTTTCTTCCAAAACAGGCCTGTTTCATCACAATTAAACACTTGTTGGGGGAGGAATTGTTCAGCCTCTAGGTACTCCTGGAATTCAGGCACATATTTTTCAGCCGCACTTTTGTCACAACTGGCTCCCTCACCATGCCTCACAACACTATGTATGCCAGTACGCTTCTTAAATTTTTGAAACCAGCCTCTGCTGGCTTTAAATTCGCTCACTTCACTCGTTGCAGGCATTTTCTTAAGGAGATCATCATGCAACTGCCTTGCTTTTTCACATATTATTCCCTCCGAAACAGTATCTCCTGCTAACTGTTTCTCGTTGATCCACACCAACAACAACCTTTCCACATTTTCCAGCACTTGTGGTCTGTGTTTTGTGATCACAGATGCACCTTTGCAACAACTGCTTCCTTGATTTTACTTAAATATTTCTTATCCACAATGGTAGAGATGGTAGAATAGGGTTTACCATACAGCCTGGCCAGCTCACTGATACGCACTCCACTTTCATATTTTTCTATTATCTCCTTCTTCATTTCTATCGTAAATATATTTCTGTTCCTCTTTGCCACAGGCTTAGCACTAGGATCTTTCCTTGGACCCATGGTAGCTTATTTAGCAGTTGCAAGCACTAAAAACAGTGGAATAATGACAATATACTGGTATGAATGCGTGGGTGTGGGTGGGTGGTCGCTCTCGCTTGTAAACACTAGCACACTGACGCTCCCTGGAGTGCGCGCTCAGCTGGGCTCCAGCGAACAGGTCCGTGCAGAAGGCGTAAGACGAATCAAACAACGGATGTCGCATACAAATTTCTTACGTTATAAGTAACGGATATCGAATATAACGTAAGGTGATAACAACGTAAGTCGAGGTACCACTGTATTATTAATATAAAAGCATATAATCTGAATAAAAACATAATCTATTAATCTGTGTAAAAACCTATTTACACAAAATCACAGTACAAGATAAAAGTCACAAGTAAAATCAAGTATTCGGTGTAGTGTCAAGTCGCTGCCATCTTCTAGTGTCACGCAGGACACTACCACACCTTGTCATGATACTTCTTTGTCATATGGCACGCCTTCTCACGGGGTCCCCTGACACCCGTTCTGTGTCACATGACACGCCCCCGGTGTCACCCGACACGCCTTCTCTTCTGTGTCACACGACACCCTTCTCTCTGTGCCCATAAGACACCTTCCTTGCATCATGAACCCATCTCTAATAAAACCTTTTCACCGCGTTATGACACACATCAAATACACGACTCAACCTGTGTCGTGCCACCGTCACAAACTCTGACTGACTACACCACTAAATAGCTGACACCACATAGTGTCACACAAGACACCACCTGTTACCAGTGTCACACAAGACACTACCTGTTACCAGTGTCACACAAGACACCACCTGTTACCAGTGTCACACAAGACACCACCTGTTACCAGTGTCACACAAGACACCACCTGTTACCAGTGTCACACAAGACACCACCTGTTACCAGTGTCACACAAGACACCACCTGTTACCAGTGTCACACAAGACACCACCTGTTACCAGTGTCACACAAGACACCACCTGTTACCAGTGTCACACAAGACACCACCTGTTTACCAGTGTCACACAAGACACCACCTGTTACCAGTGTCACACACTTTCAGGTACATAAGTTCAGGTACAACAGTCCATTTTCAGGTACATAGTCTCAGGAACACAGTCGGTACGGTGAATAAGCCAGTAGATAGTCTAAGGCCGTCACCAGCACGAAGAGTCAATCTCCAGGTCTGTCTGTTGAACACTCCCAGGTGTATCAGGGAGCTAGTGAACTCTCCAGTGTTGTATAGGGGAGAATCTCACTGACACTCTCCAGCAGTGTATATGGGAGAGTCTCGTTAGCACTGTAGACCTGTCACCAGCACCACACTGCGAAAGTCTACAACTCTCAAGCAGGTCTGCCTGGCGAACTCAGTAGTGTATCAGTGAGCTGGTGGACTCTCCAGTGTTGACTAGGGGAGAGTCTCGATGACACTGTCAGTCACGCCGGCCCGGCAGTCAAACATCAGGTCTGATGACGTAACCCCTTGACTGCCGGCCGGTGAGGTAATTACCTAACTACCATTGTTAGATAGGGGGCCGTAACATTGACAGATTAGTAGATCATGACTGGCTGGGCGTCAGGTGAGCGGGCTCAGGTCAGGGCAGAGGAGAGAGATCAGGGTTCAGGGTGGTTGCAGTGCTTCTTGGTTGAGTCAGGTACATGTTCTTCATTGTGGTTGGTCGTTTTTTATGCCTTGGTAACGGTTTCAGTGTCAGCTGCATTTGTGATACTTTTATACGTTGATGCGGAGATTGAATTTATTCTCGTGACTTTGAAATTAATTGAATAGTCTTCGTACATCTTTTGTAATAGTTCGAGGAGTTCAGGTAGAGACATGTAGGTGCCACGTTTGTTTGTAAACTTGACGGTTTTATTTGTTAAATATAATTTCAGGGTGCATGGATTTATCTTGTTTTCCAGGTCTCTTGAAGTTTTATAAAAAGTAAGGTTCTTCCAGTGGAGGAATCGGTCGAATTCGCATGTGGTGAAGTATGGAGTATAATCTGGTAGAGGTGGCGATGTTCTAGTGGATGTCTCTGATACATTTGTTGATAGTGGTATAGGTGCAGCAGCTGTGGAGTGGGTTTCAGGGATTTCATGTACTTCAGTATTGTGTGGAGGCAGATAGACTTGATTATTTGAGATTTGTTGGGTAGTGTGTGATTGTTGAGATGCGGTTGCGATTGTAGATGAAGTTTCTGATGTGGGTTTTTTGGCAGAGTCGAGAGTTGGGCTTGAGGAGGATGTGAAGTTGACGATGTTAGGAATGATCTTGAGTAGGTCTTGAGATGGTGGAGAGTCGGGGAAATTGAAGGTTGGCATGTTGTTTAGGCAGAACAGTTCGTTGATTGTCTTGTTGAAGGTGCCGGGGTTTGTAGCATTCGCAAGGTGAGCATACATCATGCAGTATAACACCTTGGATGGGGCAGCGTCAGGGAGTGCAGAGATGGCGTTTGAGGATGATGGAGACTGTTGTGTTGCTTGGAGAATTTTTTTGGTGTCACATTGTAGTTTAGCAATTGCGGCATAAGTTGATGATTTTTGGCTAATTTTTTGTTCTTCTTTGAATTTTTTTGTGAGGATTTCTTTCCTCAGAGGGCATTTAGCAGCTAGGGTATGGTGAGTACCTTTGCAGTTGAGGCATGTAGGAGTGGCATTGGTGGTAGGACAGGACTTGAAGTCATGACCTTCCTTGCAGCAATTGGAGCAGAACTTTTTGTCTTTAATAGTGCATTCGGTCGTTATATGTAGGTAAGAATAACAGTTCCAGCAAGGAGAGATGTGGGCGAAGCGTTCTGGTTCTATATTACGGGGATGAATGTGGTAATATGAGATTGCCAGGCCGTCGGACAGTGCTCTGTCCGCCATTTCGATGTCTGTGAATGTTACTTTAATCATTGATGTTGCATTTGTAATTTTAGTTATGCTATCAATTGTTGCCCAAGAGTTTTGGTCTTCAATTGAAGCCTTCAGGTCCTCTGTCGGTTGAGTTGTGATAATGTTGTCCAGTCTTTTCACAAAAACGGAACGTTTCGCCAGCAGTGAGGGTGAAGGGGAGATGGTGAATTGGCGGTCATTAAGTGTCTTCTTGGCAGTGTCGTCGGTCAGTTTTGATGCTTCGTGGTCGTCGGTGCAGATAACTAGGAAGGAGTCTTTGAGTGAGTGGATGGCTGTGAATTTGACCTGCAAGCAAGTCTTTACAGCTGAAGCAAGGGCTAGTTTTGATGAATCGTTGATTACACCGTGTTTTGGCTTAATCTTAACACGATGTGCAGACATCGTGTAAGAGTAGATGGTGCTATATGTAGAATATAGATTCCCCTCCCCAGCAGGGATCGTAGGGATACTTCTTGAATAGCAGGAGCGACTGTGACTAGCGTGTAGCTAGGTCATAAGTTCTTTTAATTATCTAACACAAATTTATCTAACATGACGTTTTCAGGAACGTAACTTCCGTGCTAAATGACGGTCTACTGTAGTATATATATTATATATTATGTATATTTCCCTTCTTATAATTTTATATTGCTGATATTCTCGATATAGCTAAATTGTTAATATCTTGTTTTATATTATTATTTGACTTAGCTTATATTAGTAGGTAGGATGTTTCATTATACACTGTGCTCTTTGTTGCCATTGAATAGGCTATCTACATTGATAACAGCACCTCGCTTGTTTCTGCCGGCTTCTATGGAGTTGCCAAGCAGTTACATGGCTGTTTGCACCAGTGTGCAGCCTCCCTGCGCTGCCTGACTAGCATTAGCTCGCCGACTCTGCTGGGAGCAACACCTCGCTCCTGTCTCTGCTTGTTTTCTCGTCCTTTAGACTCTGTTTGGTAGAGTATGTGTTCGGTGGTGAGACGAAACATACTTCTCTGGACTCTGTGTAACTCTGTTCACAGAGCATAGCCTAGACTAGTGATTTTTGACGTTTTACTGGGTTGTGTCTCACTGACACTCTTAAGATACCCAGGTCCTGAGCTGTTGCTTCTGACCTAATTCGTACTGGCATCTGTGCATCGTCGCAGTCGGGGATGTGGTTATGCTGAACTTAGTTTCAGTAATAAGGAAGTTACGTGACTATTATGGTGGATCTGCGGATGGTCCCCAGTTAGGATCGTTATTTATCTCCTTGTTCCTGACGTTGTGTTGATGTTGCTTGCTATACTGTTGTTCGGCGAATTGACCGCATTATCGTTCATGCAAGCTGTTCTGATTGCCAGTTAATTAGAGAAGTTAGCTTATGAGGATGTTTGGTCAGACACTGAGTCTGAGTCGAGTCTTGAGACAAAATGAGCTACCTAGAGCACACACATACACACACTCACTAGTATATACAGTGGACCCCCGGCTAACGAACACCCTGGAAATCGTATAATTATGTAAGTATAATATTATAAGTGCTTGTGGAAGTGTATTTTTGGGGGTCTGAAATAGACTAACGTACGTGACATTATTTCTTAAGGAAGTAAATTTGTTCGGTAATGGCACTTGAGCAGGCTTCTGGAATGAATTTTGTTCGTTAGCCGGGGGTCCACTGTATTTGTATTGTATATAATTACTGATAATGTACCAGATAGTGCTTGAAATATGTGCCTTCAGCACAAGATTGTATATGAGAGAAGTGTAGGAGCTATTCTCTTAATTAACCTCCTAATTATCATCTTAATTGAAATCTTAATTTGTATTGAATTACTGTGATTCCCTAGATTTTTTAACTTTGTCAATAAACGTCTAAATTTTATCTCTATTAGTTAACCCTTTCAGGGTTATTGACGTACTAGTACGGCTTACGCGCTGGGGTTATTGACGTACTAGTACGGCTTACGCGCTGGGGTTATTGACGTACTAGTACGCATAAATTCTAGCGCCTTCAAATTAAGCCCGAAATGGCTGGTAGGCCTAGTGGTGAGAGAATGGGTCTGCGTGGTCAGTGTGCGCAGTAGGAAAAAAATCGGGGAGCCAGTGGTGCATTGTGGGAACGCCATGTTAGTACACATTCTTCACCATGCCTGGCGGTAAGAAACTCCTCACTCCTCGGCGAATTGGGACCCTTTTGTTCCCCAGTAACAGTTCTAACACCAAAGGGAGTGTCAGTGGTGATGAGTTTCAAGGTTTTGAGGCAGTTGTGACCGAAACTAATGACCATAATACCGGTAATATTGAGGAAAACCCAGACGACCTCAGCCTTCCACCTCCGGTGCTGTGGCATCTTGTTCACGCTCAATTGTACCAGAACGAAAGAGGAAACTGTTATTTACTCATATCCCAGACTCTGATGTGAGCAATGGTGATGATAGTGATAGTGAATATGAACTCCAAGCTCTTCAAAACAGTTCCAGTAGCGAGAGTGGAGTGGAATATTCTCCAGTGAAGTGTCAGCATATACAACGGTATATGCGCTCTGGTAGCGTGCCATATGCTGTTCCAAGGGAAAGGAGTACATCTCGGAGTACATCCCGTGGGCGTACAACAGGAAGTGATAGTGAAAATGACAATGATAGTGTTGCAATTGGAATGAGAAATGCGCAAGCATCTGTTAGTGGTAGTGGTGGTGGTGCCAGGTGCGAGGCACCAGCAGTGGACCATGCTGGCACCGACGCCGCTGAGTCAGCTCAGCTACAACAAAGCCAACCCTCACCCACCCACCAACCCTCACCCACCCACCAACCCCCACAACCACAACCTCCACTTCCACAACCCCCACAACCACCTGTAAATATCCAGTACCCACCAGCAGACCGCACCTGGGATTGGCAAGAAGCTGACAATTTTATTCCCAGTCCCCATCAGTTTGATGAAAGTCAATGTGGAATACGCCCATCTTGTCCACTTGGGAACAATGCCACTGAACTGGAATGCTTTGAATTATTCTTTCATGAACCTCTGATGGATATTATTGTCAGGGAAAGCAACAGATACAACGAGTACACCATGGCAAACACAATACTTTCAACAACATCATGCCTCAACAGGTGGAAAGAGACAACTGTGGCTGAGATGTATCTTTTCTTTGCCACAATAATGCTTATGCCACATGTGTATAAGCACAGTGTCAAATCATACTGGTCGACAGACCGCCTGATTGCAACACCAGGTTTCAGTGATATAATATCAGTGAATCGATTTGTGCTACTGCTAAGGATGCTACACTTCTCAGACAAAACCACCCCTGACAGAAACGACAGGTTATATAAGATTAGAAATGTGTTTCTGTATCTGAAAGAGAAATTCAATATGCATTTTTATCCCTTCAGGAAGCTTGTTATTGACGAGTCACTGATTCTGTTCAAAGGTAGACTGTCGTTCAAGCAGTATATACCAAGCAAGAGGAAACGCTTTGGTATAAAGTTATTTGTGCTTTGTGATTGCTACAGTGGTATTGTATTGGATATTATTGTGTACACTGGAAGTTATATATTGCAAGATACCAGGAGGCTATTGGGTATCTCTGGTGATGTGGTTAGAACAATGATGGAACCATATCTTGGTAAGGGGCATATATTATATACTGATAACTGGTTGCAAAGGTTAGTGGACGAGTTTGGGAGAGTGTGTAAAGGTAGAAAGTTAAAAGTGAACATAGATAAGAGTAAGGTGATGAGGGTATCAAACGATTTAAATAAAGAAAAATTGGATATCACATTGGAGAGAGGGATTATGGAAGAAGAAAATGTTTTCAGATATTTGGGAGTTGATGTCTCAGCAGATGGGTTTATGAAGGATGAGGTTAACCATAGAATTGATGAAGGAAAAAAGGTGAGTGGTGCATTGAGGTATTTGTGGAGACAAAAAACGTTATCCATGGAGGCAAAGAAGGGAATGTACGAAAGTATAGTGGTACCAACACTCTTATATGGGTGTGAAGCATGGGTTGCAAATGCTGCAGCGAGGAGGAGGCTGGAGGCAGTGGAGATGTCCTGTCTAAGGGCAATGTGTGGTGTAAATATTATGCAGAAAATTCAGAATGTGGAAATTAGGAGAAGGTGTGGAGTTACTAAAAGTATTTGTCAGAGGGCTGAAGAGGGGTTGTTGAGGTGGTTTGGTCATTTAGAGAGAATGGATCAAAGTAGAATGACTTGGAGAGCGTATAAATCTGTAGGGGAAGGAAGGCGGGGTAGGGGTCGTCCTAGAAAAGGTTGGAGGGAAGGGGTAAAGGAGGTTTTGTGGGCGAGGGCTTGGACTTCCAGCAAGCATGTGTGAGCGTGTTAGATAGGAGTGAATGGAGACGAATGGTTTTTGGGACATGACGATCTGTTGGAGTGTGAGCAGGGTAACATTTTGTGAAGGGATTCAGGGAAACCAGTTAATTGATTTAGTTGGACTTGAGTCCTGGAAATCGGAAGTACAATGCCTGCACTTTAAAGGAGGGGTCTGAGATAGTGACAGCTGGGAGGGACTATTCTCAGCTGTCGTATCTGAGCTCCTCTGCAAAGACAGTGATTATGTATGAGTGTGGTGAAAGTGTTGAATGATGATGAAAGTATTTTCTTTTTGGGGATTTTCTTTCTTTTTGGGTCACCCTGCCTCGGTGGGAGACGGCCGACTTGTTGAAAAAAAAAAATAAATAACTGGTACACAAGCCCCTCCCTCAGTGATTTTTTGCGAGTGAACTTGACAGATGTGTGCGGAACAGTGCGTGGAAATCGTAAGCATATGCCTAAATTCAATGCAGGCACTCGTAGAGGTCAGGTGCAGGCGTTTGCTGCCAATGACATCATGGCATTTCGGTGGCATGACAAACGAGATGTCACACTGTTGTCATCTATTCACCCTAACGAAATGACAGACACTGGCAGGGTGAGTAGAGAGACCGATGAACCCATTCTAAAACCTGCAGCTGTGATGGATTACACCCTCAATATGCGATTAGTGGACAAATGTGACATGCAAATTGGGTTTGCTGATTGTGTTCGCAAGAGTTACAAGTGGTACATAAAACTCTTTTTTCACATTCTGGACATTACAATGCTCAATGCTTATAATATTTATAAGTTGAAGACCACAAACAAACCACCATATGGCGAATTTTGTTTGTCTGTCATCAGACAAATAATATTCAAGTACCAAGGAGCAACACCTGCAATAGAAACCCACCCAACACCAAGTCATCAACACCTACCCTCTCGTCTGAGGCCTGGTGGTGAACACTTCCTAACAAAACTGCCTGCTATTGCTTGCAAGAAAAAGGCTCAGAAGAGGTGTTTTGTCTGTGCACATACAAAAAAATGCCCACAACAACGCACAGACACTCGCTTTATGTGTGTGGAATGTGAAACACCACTGTGCAAGGAACCATGTTTCAGAGACTTCCACAGGCTGCAGAACTTCTAGAAACATGTCCAGTGACTATGTATGTATATATATGATTGAACAATATAAATAACTAATACAGTGGTAACTCGAGTTACGATGGTCCCCAAAATCACCCTTTTATGTAAGTTTATTTTTTTAAATGCTTTTGTAGGTATATTTTTGGGGGTGTAAAAGGACTAGTCTATTTTACATTATTCCTTATGGGGATAAATTCGTTTGGTAATGGCACTTGAACAGCATTCTCGAACGAAAAAATATCGTAACTCGAGGTACAACTGTATTTGTTATTGTAAAAATTTGTAAATGCATTGTGTAAACAAATTAGTGAAAAGAAACTTCATGTGAATATTGTGTAATAAATAGTGAGTGAATATTTGAAAAACAGCACTTATATTGGTCTCACAGGCCATAAACGTTATTTGAAAAAAAAAAAAAAAAAACATTTGATCAGAAAACAACTCCAAGAAAGAAAAAAAATATTACCGGGTGACCGGCAGTCGGCGATGTTGCCGATACCGGTTCCATTTTCGTCAACTTCAATTCTCTATATCTCGGTGAGTATTGATTGCAAAAATGTATTTTTTAGCCTATTAGATTTAGAAAAAAAAAACTATCATTTCATAAGAAATTTTTTTTTTTTTTTGAAATTCATGGACCATGAGAATGAGATTCAGAGACCCCCCTTGGACTCTGAAAGGGTTAATACCCTCTCAGTTGAAATCCTAAGATTTGAATGTAATGGATAACTGGACCAGGATATTGACTACTTGTTACAAAAGCCCAGTAACAGGCTGAATGCTAGAGGGATAGTCCTTTCTAGTGTTCACTGGAGATGTCTATTTCTAATAGATATCACATCATTTTGTAACAATCTGTATATTAAACTGCATCTGGCACTTCTCCAACCATTGCATCACTGTATTAGAATAAATTAGTGACCTATTTTGGTGTCATCAGCAAACTCGCTTATGTCGCTATTTATTCCCTCATCAATGTCGTTTATGTAAATTGTGAACAACAACAAAGGACCCAACACTGACCCCTGTGGAACACCACTCGTGATGCGCCCCCACTCTGATTTCTCCCCATTGATGCAAACTCTCTGCTGCCTATCTGTCAACGACACATCTACCCAGGAAAAAATTTCTTCTATTCCGTGTGCCTTAATTTTCCTCAATAGCCTCTGATGTGGAACTCTATCAAAAGCCTTACTGATGTCCATATACACAATATCATATTCATTACCATGATCTACCTCCTCAAATACCTTGCTGAAAAAAGTTAGAAAATTTGTAAGGCAGGAGCGCCCCTTTGTAAAACCGTGCTGAGATTCATTAATCAATTTATGCCTTTCAAGATGGCTACGAATTTCCTTGGCAATTATTGATTTCATAAATTTTCCCACTATAGAGGTAAGGCTTATTGGTCTATAGTTCGAAGCTAAGGACCTGTCTCCTGCTTTGTAAACAGGTATTACATTTGCCATTTTTCATTTGTCTGGCACCATGCCAGTTTGTAGTGATATGCTGAAAGGTTTGCTAAGCTCCTCTTTACATTCCTTTAAAACCCTTGCAAACAGTTCATCAGGGCCTGGGGATTTGTTTGGTTTTAATTTCTCTATTTGTCTGAGGACCATGTCACTAGTTACCCTAGTTGTGCATAGTTTATTATCGTCCTGTTCTACATAATTTATTATTTCTGGAATTTCACTTGTATCTTCCTGAGTAAAAACTGAGAAGAAATAAGAGTTAAAAATTTCAAACATTTCCTAATCACTGTCAGTGATCTGACCCGAGTTACTTTTGAGTGGGCCAATCTTGTCCCTAATCTTACTTCTATATACAGTGGACCCCCGAGTAACGAAAAAACTTCATCCCAGAATCCTGCTCAAGTGCCATTACCGAACTAATTTACTCCCTTAAGGAATAATGTCACGTAGGTTAGTCTATTTCAGACCCCCAAAAATACACTTCCACAAGCACTTACAATATTATACTTACATAATTGTACGATTTCCGGGGTGTTCGTTACTCGGGGGACCACTGTACCTGAAAGAAACCTTTTGGGTTAGTCTTCGAATCCCTTGCCACTTTAGCCTCAATCTCTTTTAGCTTTTCTTATTCCCTTTTTTATTTCTCTCTTTAACTGAATATATTGATTTCTTAACTGCCCATCCCCTCTTTTGATACACCTATATATGCCTCTCTTTTAACCAATGAGACGTTTTAATCTCTTGTTTATCCATTTGGGATCATTTTTAGTTGAACTAATTTCCCTTCTTGTAACATAAGTTGTCTGGGTAGCTAGAACTATGCTCTGAAAAACGTCATATTGGCAATCAACACCACCTACTTGACCCATAGTCAGGTTGTTCCAATTTAGCCCACCCAGGTAATTTCTCAGTCCCATGAAATCGGCGAAGCAGAAGTCTGGGACAGAGACTTATTGCAATTATATTTGGGTAATTCCATGATATATTGAAACTAAGCGATTTGTGATCGCTTTCCCAAGCTCATCATTAACCTCTAGATTATTAATTAGTGATTCCTTGTTGGCAAGAACCAAGTCAAGCAGACTGTTTCCTCTAGTTGGTTCTGTCACAAACTGTTTTAAAAAGCAATCCTGAATTGTATCAAGAATGTCAGCTTCTATTAATATGTCACGCAAATATCCTTCTGGTGTTGTTTCTCTTCTTTCTCTCTCTTCACCACTAACACTTTGTTCTGGCTCACTGGTTCTTTGTCTCACTAAAAACCTGTCCAGTGAGTTTTGTTTCAGGCTCCGTTTTAACACTTGTCTAAATTGAGACATTACACTGTCATTGTACATGTTAGAGAGATAGATGGCCACTGCTCTGTCTGGATGTTATTTTTTGGCAAACTCCTGCACTTCATGCCATTTAGCACACATTTCCTTGACAAGTGCAATTGGCACATCATCCTTTCCCTTCTCTTCCTCTGATGACAACTCCTCCATTCTGTACACGCGAAAATTTGTCAGTGGATAACCAAGAGAACATACGAAAATCAGGACATTTTTTCTCGAACACCTCTTTCGAAAACCGATTTATTCGACAACCGAGGTTTGACTGTACATACATAAGTATATAAAATATACACTCTGGCCAGTTTATTAGGCACACCTGTTTATTAAGAGAGATATCTAATCAGTCAATCACGTGGCATCACCTCAATGCCTAAAAGCAGACAGACATGGCCAAGAGGTTCAGTTGTTGTTGAGATCAAACATCAGAATAGGGAAAAAATATGATGCAGAGGATATAAAAATACTGTGTGCACACTGTTATACACAAAATAGCTGATTCCCATCTATTTAAATGGAAGTGAAACTAAGAGGAAATACTCTATGCACAAGTAACACTTGAAAGGTTTAAAATAGTGGTACCTCGAGTTACCAGTTTAATTCTTTTCAGAAGGCTGTTCGAGTGCCGATACTGAACGAATTTGTTCCCATAAGGAATAATGTGAATTAGATTAATCCGTTTCAGACCCCCAAAAATACACTTACAAAAGCACTTACAGAAATATACTTACATAATCATTTGAGTTGGGAGCTGCTCGTATGTCGAGGTACCACCGTATTTATGATAACTTGAAGAAAGAATACCACAAGCAAGGCTCTATTCCAGCAACTACAAATAAATAATCATACGATAACAAATTTATGCATACAAACCTTGGGTTATCTGACAGCCTTAGGTAGCAGCGTATGACATGTTTAAGAAGTCGTGCAGACTGTTCCTTGGCCAAAGCAATAACCATTTTGCCCAGAATCATTGCCACGTGTGAAAATCGCTCATAGGTCTGAGGGAGAGGAAAGTTCAAATAAAAGAAACTGTCAAATATTTTTTTGTATAAAAATTGTTACTTTTGATTAAAACAGAAATATATCTGAAAGTGAACACATTAGAGGAGACTGCTAACTATTATATACAATTTTTTTAACACACCAGCCATCTCCCATCAAGGCAGGATGACCTGAAAAAGAAGAAACACTTTTACCATCATTCACACTATCACTGTCTTGCCAGAGTTGCACCAATACTACAGTTCAGATGCCTCTCTAGACTGCAAATATCCCCTATCCCTCCTCCAGAACTCAAGTCAGGCTAACCGGTTTCCCTGAATCCCTTCACAAATGTTACCTTGTTCACAATCCAACAGCTCATCAAGTCCCAAAAATCACTTTCCTCTACTCACTCCTATCTAACATGCTCTCACATGCCTGCTGGATGTCTAAGCCCCTCGCACCTCTCCAACCTTTCCCAGAGGACACCCCTACCCCACCTTCCTTCCACTACACTATACTCAGTGTAGTCATCTTATTTTGCTCCATCCTCTTTAAATGTCCAAACCACCTCAACAACCCCTCTTCAGCCCTCAAGATAATACTTTTAGTAACTATACATCTCTTCCTAATTTCCAAGCTACAAATTCTCTGCATAATATTTACACCACACATTGCTCTCAGACATGACATATCCACTGCCTCCAGCCTCCTCTTTGCTGCAGCATTCACAACCCATGCTTCACATCCATATAATTGGAGGGAGGGAGTATGGAAGAAGTGAATGTGTTCAGATATTTGGGAACCGACTTGTTAGCAAATGGGTTTATGAAGGATGAGGTTAACCATAGAACTGATGAAGGAAAAAAGATGAGTGGTGCGTTGAGGTAACTGTGGAGACAAAAAATGTTATCCGTGGAGGCAAAGAAGGGAATGTACGAGAGTATAGTGGTACCAACACTTTTATATGGGTGTGTGAAGCATGGGTTGTAAATGCTGCAGTGAGGAGGCAGCTGGAGGCAGTGGAGATGTCATGTCTAAGGGCAATGTGTGGTGTAAATATTATGCAGAGAATTCTTTTTTTTTTTTTTTTTTTTAACAAGTCGGCCGTCTCCCACCGAGGCAGGGTTACCCAAAAAGAAAGAAAATCCCCAAAAAAGAAAATACTTTCATCATCATTCAACACTTTCACCACACTCATACATAATCACTGTCTTTGCAGAGGAGCTCAGATACGACAGCTGAGAATAGTCCCTCCCAGCTGTCACTATCCCAGACCCCTCCTTTAAAGTACAGGCATTGTACTTCCCATTTCCAGGACTCAAGTCCAACTAAATCAATTAACTGGTTTCCCTGAATCCCTTCACAAAATGTTACCCTGCTCACACTCCAACAGATCGTCATGTCCCAAAAACCATTCGTCCCCATTCACTCCTATCTAACACGCTCACATATGCTTGCTGGAAGTCCAAGCCCCTCGCCCACAAAACCTCTTTTACCCCCTCCCTCCAACCTTTTCTAGGACGACCCCTACCCCGCCTTCCTTCCCTACAGATTTATATGCTCTCCAAGTCATTCTACTTTGATCCATTCTCTCTAAATGACCAAACCACCTCAACAACCCCTCTTCAGCCCTCTGACAAATACTTTTAGTAACTCCACACCTCCTAATTTCCACATTCCGAATTTTCTGCATAATATTTACACCACACATTGCCCTTAGACAGGACATCTCCACTGCCTCCAGCCTCCTCCTTGCTGCAGCATTTGCAACCCATGCTTCACACCCATATAAGAGTGTTGGTACCACTATACTTTCGTACATTCCCTTCTTTGCCTCCATGGATAACGTTTTTTGTCTCCACAGATACCTCAACGCACCACTCACCTTTTTTCCTTCATCAATTCTATGGTTAATCTCATCCTTCATAAACCCATCCACTGACACGTCAAAGCCCAAATATCTGAAAACATTTACTTCTTCCATAATCCCTCTCTCCAATGTGATATCCAATTTTTCTTTATTTAAATCGTTTGATAACCCTCATCATCTTACTCTTATCAATGTTCACTTTCAACTTTTTACCTTTACACACTCTCCCAAACTCGTCCACTAACCTTTGTAACTTTTCTTTAGAATCTCCCATAAGCACAGTATCATCAGCAAAGAGTAACTGTGTCAACTCCCATTTTGCATTTAATTCCCCATAATTTAATCCCACCCCTCTCCCCAACACCCTAGCATTTACTTCTTTTACAACCCCATCTATAAATATATTAAACAGCCATGGTGACATTACACATCCCTGTCTAAGACCTACTTTTACCAGGAAGTAATCTCCCTCTCTCCTACACACCCTAACCTGAGCCTCTATCCTCATAAAAACTCTTTACAGCCTTCAGTAACTTACTACCTATTCCATACACTTGCAACATTTGCCACAATGCTCCCCTATCCACTCTATCATATGCCTCTTCTAAATCCATAAATGCAATGAAAACTTCTCTACCTTTATCTAAATACAGTGGTCACTCGGTTTTTGCCGAAAATTGTTTCCAGAATGCTGCTCAAGTGCCACTACCAAAGGAATTTACTTCCTTAAGAAATAATGTCACATAGGTTAGTCTATTTCAGACCCCCAAAAATACACTTGCAACAGCACTTATGAAAATACACTTACATAAATGTTCGAGTTTGGAGATGCACGAAAACCAAGGGACCACTGTATATCTTGCTACTTCTATTTACACTTAGGTCACACTACACATGCATGTACACACACACATATTTACATACCCATCTGGGTTTTCTTCTATTTTCTTAATAGTTCTTGTTCTTTATTTCCTCTTATCTCCATGGGGAAGTGGAAAAAGAATTCTTCCTTCATAAGCCATCCATGCCATAAGAGGCGATTAAAATGCCAGAAGTAAGGGGCTAGTAACCTTTTCTCCTGCATAAATTACTAAATTTAAAAAGAAAAACTTTCATTTTTTTTCTTTTTTGGTACCCTGCCTTGGTGGGATATGGCCAGTTTGTTGAAAAAAAAAATGGGGATAATACACCTAAACTTGGATGTAAAATTGCATGTGTCACCATAATCTGCTCCTTTGAAAAAGTCACTCATACAAACCTGATCTATTTGTTATTTCCAGATTTTACTATACATTAGGGGCAGAGATAAAATGACTGGGAATTGAGGACAAGCCACAAAGTGACTGGAATTTAGACGACAGGATGGATAATTAGAACCTTCAAAACTAGGGATGCCAAGCCCATGATGACATTCTTCAAATCACTTGTTCTCTCTAGGTTGGAATACTGCTGTACACTAACAGCCCCCTTAGAGACTGGCGACATTGCAGACCTGGAGAGTGTACAAAGAACTTTCACAGCACACACAAGTACGATAAAGCACCTAAATTACTGGGAACGGTTGAAGGTCCTTTATCTGTATTCCCAGGAACGCAGGCGAGAGAGATACATGATAATACATATACACTTGGAAGGTCCTGGAGGGATTGGTACCAAACCTGCACACGAAAATCACTCCCTATAAAAGCAAAAGACTCGGCAGGAGATGCAACATTACCTCGATGAAAAGCAGGGGCGCCACGAGTACACTGAAAGACACCACCATAAGTGTCCGGGGCCCAAGACTGTTCAACTGCCTCCCAGCATACATTAGGGGGATTACCAACAGACCCCTGGCTGTCTTCAAGACGGCACTGGACAGGCACCTAAAGTCAGTACCTGACCAACCGGGCTGTGGTTTGTACGTCAGTTTGCGTGCGGCCGACAGTAACAGCCTGGTTGATCAGACCCTGATCCACCATGAGGCCTGGTCTCAGACCTGGCTGCGGGTGTGTTGACCCCTGAAACCCTCTCCAGGTAAACATGCATCGCGAAGGATATCGATTGTGCAGGCAAGCCAGTAACACAAGTTTCTTGCAGTGCAAACCAGGAAAACAAAATATAATAGATTCTTGTTATGCAGATGACACTATAATAGACCTACTATCATATTCAAGGGAACAAAGTGATATGCATTATGAGCAACTGGAAGGATGATGACTCCTCAAAGAAAATGACCAACAGCAAAAATGAGTCAAGCCAGATAACTCACGCCTTTCATGAGTTTCAGCACTTTGTAACTGACAGTCTTTTCCTGTGAAAAGCCCTGCCCACTGAGATCAAAATATTTCTTACCTCTGCCCCTAACAAAAAAATTATCATTGTAGCCACTGTGCTGTGTACCTTGGACTGTCATCTGGTGGCCAGAACCTAGCCCAGCCTACCCATTAAGAATTTTTACCCGTTTATGCTTAAAAAAAATTGTCGTATTTCCAGCACAGTGAAGAACAAAAAGGCACAATACCATGACTGGAACAATACACGAATAACCTGCATATAGGAGAGAGAAGCTTATGACAATGTTTTAGTCCCACTTGGACTGGACCATTTACAAACTCTGTAAGTGGTCCGTGTCGGACTGAAATGTTGTCGTAAGCTCCTCTCTCTCCTATGTGCGGGTTATCTGTGTATTCCGGCACAGTGGCTTATTTACACTTCAGTAACACAGCTTCAGCCACATACCTCCTCACTTTAAATTCCCCATCAACCATTCACTCATACCAGATACAAACTTTCACTTCTATAATCAGTACCTTAATATCTTATGATCACTTCTATAACCAGTACTTTTATATCTTATAACTTCTGTAACTAGTACCTTAATATCTTATAACTTCTGTAAACAGTCCTTTTTTTTAATCTTATAAAATAAGTAACATTTATAAAACTAACCTGGCAAATATAGTTTAGTCCTGTTTCATCTAGGAGGATCTTTTGTAGGATGAAAGTAGCCACAGTCTTGCTCAGCTCTGACCCAGATTCCATAATACGTAAACAGAGTGGGATGATCTCAGTTGTTAGTAAGAAATTTATAACTTCTTGTTCGTCGGTCTGTAGAGTTCATAAAAAAAAATCTGAAATTTAATTACTGTATGCTTTCAAGCACAAACATGTAGAACAATTACTTTTTCCTGGGATAAATATAATATTTTTACCAAACAAATATTTTCCAAAGCTAACACAACTACTGCATTCATCCTGATACTATAGTGTTGTAAAGAACATACAGTAGAAACCCAATAAATGCAGGGAATGTATTTCCATTAAACTCTGAGTGAAGCAAAGCTTCCAAGTGCATCGGAAAATTACAAGTCATATGCACTGAAGTTTTAAAAAATAACCCACAATGCCACAGAAATTATACATTTCTGTGTATCTTTTAATCATGTCCATACTGTGGCTATATTTCTATAATTGATGAATATGCTGATGATTAATAATAGGGTAGTGAAGGAGTGATAATAGCTCAAGGAGTCACAGCCCTTACTAAGAAACAACAACCTTCCACACAATTATATTACTGTATATTACACTATATTTCTTAGTTATTATTTTCTCAAATGTATTCATCAAATGTATTAATCCTCAATATATGCTTTTTTGGTATACTTGTGGTGAATTCCTACATGGTTGGCATAATTTGATAAGGAAATATGACTTATTTTACCAAGATCAACATGTTAATTCTGCTTGCCACAGAATAACCTCTGCAGCCAAAGTTCGCTTGGCAAATCTGAGAATGGATTTCAGGTATCTCAAGAAAGTATTTCTGGGCCCAACTTGGAGTATGCAACACCAGTATAGAACCCATACCAGAGGAAATAAGTAAATATACAGAGGAAGTAAAGAATGCAATAAGGATTGTTCCTGAGTTACTGGTAATGAGCTATGAGGTGAAGCTAATGGAGTTGACTAACGGCACTGGAGGACAAGAGAACCAAAGAAGAAATAACAACATACAAAATACTCAGGGAAATTGATAGGGGTAGACAAAGGCAGACTGTTGGAGAGGTGAAAAAAGGGAACTCATGGACACCACTGGAAACTAAAGACACACATGATCCACAGGGATGTCAGGAAGTATTTCTTTAGCTTCAGGGTGGTTGGAAAGTGGAATAAACTTGGTGAGGAAGTGGTGGAGGCAGGCTCCATACATAGCTTTAAGAGTAGGTATGATAAGGCCCACAAGGCTAAGAAGAATTGAATCTGGCAAGCAGGAAGTTGAGAGGCAAATCCAGTAGCTAAGACTTGACCCTTGCAGCCACATATAGGTGAGTACATGTTTATGCAAGTACAGTGGACCCCCGGTTTACATTCACCTCCAAACTCGAACAATTATGTAAGTGTATTTTTGTAAGTGCTTTTGTAAGTGTATTTTTGGGGGTCTAAAGGGCCTAATCTAATTTACATTATTCCTTATGGGAACAAATTTGTTTGGTAACAGCACTTGAACAGCATTCTGGAACGAATTAATGACGTAAACCGGGGGTCCACTGTATTGTGCAAAGCCAAATCATCTCTCTCCTCATACTTACATATAAAAAAGCAATATCAACCACTGATACGATTTGGTAAGGAAATGTGGCTTATTTTTACCAATGTTTTTACCATGTTGGCAGACAATTATAGCTGATATTGCTAGGCACATGTTTGAACAGGAACATGTCAACCTCTTCCACACATTTATGGATCAACACCTAAAGAGTAAGGTATGAAAAACTTTATTATTTTTAACAAATTAAGAAATTTAAAATACTTGCATGTTTTTGTTTTTTAAGGTGTCAGAAACTTAACCCTAGTTTTCCCTGTTTTCCAAATTTTTAATCCACATACAGAGGAACCTCTGTTTTCGTTTGCCCTGGTTTTCGTCGAATTCCATTTCGACAACATTTTCGTCAAAATTTTGTCCCAGTTTTCATTCATCACCTAGGTTTTCGTCCGCTGTACCGAACGTGTCCACCTGCCCTTGCCCACACGAAGCATCCCATGCACACATTCTGAGTCAGTCTGGTTTTGTTTCTCGTCGAGTGAACATTACCCTGAACGTTCATACTAAACATTTCATAATAATCCATTGTTTTTTGTCCTTATTTATTGAGCGTGACTGCTAAATAAGCCACCATGGGGCCAAAGAAAGTTCTGAGTGCCTTTGGGAAAATCCATGGGGTTGGATGTGAGTGGCCAATATGTGGAAGAGTTGGTGGACGACCACAGGGAAGAGCTAACCACTGAAGAGCTGCAACACCTTCAAATGGAACAGCAACAGATCGCAGCTGAGGAAATTGCTTCAGAGGAGGAGGAAGAGAGAGGGATGAATGTGCCTTCTTCAGTGATTAAGGACAGGTGTGCAAAGTGGAGCGAGTATATCAAATTGGATCAAGGCGGGGTAGCAATGATAAGTGCTTCAGAGGCTTCTTACTTTATTTGCAATAACGTGAGAGCACACAGGCAGTGTGTTTGTGCCCATGGCCCGGGAGGGCCATGCCCGCTAGGGTGAGAGGAGTAGACCTGTTGACTGAGTGATGCCTGGACGAGAAGTGAGAGAGATGCAGGTCTGGGCATACCCACCCAGAGGCCTGCCCCCTGATGGAAACTATGGGAACTAGGCATGTAGGCTTACAGCCTATATTTTGCTTGGCCACCTACCCATGGTCGACCCTGACCATGACTGGCAGTTAAAAAAACTCTCTCTCTCTCTCGCAAGAACAGGGCACAGAACACAAAATAAAAACATACATATACACATGTGGATATGGAAAAAAAAAAGGTGTGCTTCGTGGTCTAAGGCAGTGAGCATCAATGGGCATCACTGGGCGCCTTCCTGCATCTGGACAGATACTGCAACACAGGAGACATCGCTGCGGCTGAGCTGTGACGTAACAGAGTACGGTCTCCTCTGGGACGGTGAAGCAGTCATCATAGTAGTCACTGCAGGGTTCACTCAACCTGGGGCACAACCTGCTGGTGCCCTCGAGTGAGGCGTCATCAGTAGTCGCAACTGGACAGGACTTCTTCTGGCAAGCGACTCAGGCGAGTGTGGAGAGAGTCGTGGCAGAGACGACTCGGCGAAACATCTGGAGGTCGTAACAGCAGTGAGTGGGCTAGCAGTCAAAGTGACATCTTTGTGCAGGCTGCTAACTGAAGGTGTGACACGAGGCTGACAGTCACCTGCCGACAGGCTTAACTGCGGCTTGACGAGTGTCATTCTCTCGACAGTTGAAGTTACAGCAGAGGATGGTCTCTACATATAACTGCACTCTGACAGTGAGACAGGGGAATCATCGCGGGTACAATTCAGCAGGCCATCACGAGGCGAACATAAAGAGCTTTTTGTACAAGAGGCTCGGACACTCGTAACTGATGCCTGAACTGACTGATGTCAGCTGTCAAGCGAGCGCGGGCACAGGGTCACACTGGGTGACAAGTAACACTAGGTGCTACATTGGTCTGGGCGAACATACTGTAGTCCACACGCAGCTGTGCTCAAGACTACACAGGACACACGGAAAACTGCACACACATACTGCACAAGCGATATAACATGGCTTACTAGCAAATGACGCTTTTCTGTGCAAAAATTGACACTAAGCCATACACAAACATGTGAGAGCACTGAATGAGAGGAAATAATTAACACACAACATATATCTTCTCTCACTGCTCGACAATAATGCAACAATTTGCTCACTGTGAAACAACACGTGACATCATGTGGAGATGTCAGGCGTGACGTCGTGAGGTGATGTCATGGGGCTTACCAGCATGTTCTGCTGTTGTTCAGCTCAGCACGGCTATTTTAGCAAGTCAGAGGTGAGTTTGTGGTGATTTCTGCGTCCAGTGTGAGTGTTTCTCCCTGAGTTTGTGGGCAGGGAGAAGGAAGCGGCCGGGTTCCTCGCCTGTCTCACCATACATGTTTGCCACCCACTCTCGCCCTACTGTACACCACTCACCATTGCCCTCACTCCCTTTGCTTTCTATGAATTCCGTGTGAATTCTCTGCCAGAGCTGTGTATCCAAGTGCCCGAGATCACTCGAAGCCAAGTGCAGCAAGCCACGTGGGGTGATCATGAAGCCACGTGGGTTACCAAGCCAGATCCCAAGCCACATGCTGTGGTCTGCTGCCGGTGATCACGAAGCCACATGGGTTACCAAGCCATCCCAACACTGCCACCATTTATATCAAATTGGATCAAGGCGGGGTACCAATGATAAGTGCTTCGGAGGCTTCTTACTTTATTTGCAATAACGTGAGGGTACACAGGCAGTGTGTTTGTGCCCATGGCCCAGGAGAGCCATGCCCGTGAGGGAGAGAGGAGTAGGCCTGTTGACTGAGTGATGCCTGGATGAGAAGTGAGAGAGATGCAGGTCTGGGCATACCCACCCAGAGGCCTGCCCCCTTGTGGAAACTATGGGAACTAGGCATGAAGGCTTACAGCCTACACGAGTTGCAAAGTTTTGTGGAGAAATATCACCCTAACAAAGCTGTTGCAAGCCGTGTCTGCAACATATTCATTGACAATGCCTTGTCCCATTTTAGGCAAATCTTAAAGAGACCAGAAACAGACCTCTCTGGACAGATTTTTTGTGAGACAGGGGTCCAGTAACTCAAGTTGGTCCTAGTGTCAGTAAAAGACAAATAAAGAAAGTAACCCTGGATAGGGACTTGATACCTGAAGTCCTTATGGAAGGGGATTCCCCTTCCAAACAATAACCTCTCCCACCTTCTCCCCTCCTCGCCATCTTCCATATTCCAACAAGAGTCTTCAATTAACTTAAAAGTTATGTTAAATGTTCATTTATCCATTTTATTAGTCCTTTATATTTATTTCTCATTGTTTTCTGTATGTAAAACTATAGTTATTCTCTATAAAATGTATTTTTTGTTAATACTTTTGGGTGTCTGGAATGGATTAATTGGATTTACATTATTTCTTATGGGAAATATTGCTTCAGTTTTTGTCAAATTCGGTTTTCGTCAGACATTATGGAACGAATTAAAGACGAAAACTGAGGTTCCACTGTAATTCCTTTTCATATAAAGCATAGATTTTCAGGGTAATAGCCTACACATTAATTAGGTCTCTACTGTACTGTATATGAATAACTGGTTAAGGAATTTCCTTGAATCTATGGAACTAGAAAGTTCACAGTTTTACATTTTTTACAATTAAAAATAATACATATGATAAAGTAATAGTTTCACCTACTGTAAGAATAAATGGGACAGAGAAGATGAACAAGTCAAAATAAATAACATCCTAGTTACACTCTTACCTTGACTAAAGCACCAATGACACCCAAAGAAGTGAGGCGCAGATATTCAAAGGGGCGTGTCTTGCTGACCGTTTGTAAGAATGGATATAAGTAGAGAGGAATGTGAGCAGCCAGGAACTGAGACCGTGTCTCTGGATGTGAAGCTACACACTGTAACAAACAATTATTTAGCTATGCATTATATCACCTAATAAATGTAAACAAATTTAATCATGATCTTTGTAAATCCAACAATCCCCAGTACTCAAACTTCTTGAATAGTATAACTCCTGCCTGCTAAAACCTTCAGTTACTAAGCCTATCAAAATCACTTAGACATCTGCTCCTGCATTAGACTAAATCTAGATTAATGTAATAGCTCCACTAAAAGGTGGAAAAAATACTGATAGGACCACAAATCACTACCCTACATATTAAAAGCCAAGAAACTAAAGTTCACAGCAGTAAGAGGCATAAACTGAAAGGGAAAGACAAAAAAATAATAAAACATCAACACATAATTAAACAGCTTACTGTTAAAAAAAAAATTGCAATAAATAGCATTTACTGAATACAATAAACACAACTAATACACAAATCAACCAAAAACTTAACACAAAGAAGCAGAGACTTGCCCTTATCTATAATAATCAATGAGAAATCCAAAAAAGAGAATTAGCAATAAAAAGCAATGTTGAAAACATTTGGAAACCTCTTTCAACAAAGCACATCATCCCTAAGCCTACTAAACATACAAGTTTTGCACTTCATATCTTCAGCACCATGAACTGTAAGACAAACCCAGATTTAAGACAGACAGACTCACACTCTCTCACTCATGATCTTGCACTCTCTTCCACACACTCTCTCACAGGCATTTTCATTTTCATTCTCTCTCTCTCTCATTCTCTCTCTCTCTCATTCTCTCTCTCTCTCATTCTCTCTCTCTCTCATTCTCATTCTCACTCTCATTCTCATTCTCACTCTCATTCTCTCTCTCTCATTCTCTCTCTCTCTCATTCTCTCTCTCTCATTCTCTCTCTCTCATTCTCTCTCTCTCATTCTCTCTCTCTCTCTCTCATTCTCTCTCTCTCATTCTCTCTCTCTCATTCTCTCTCTCTCTCATTCTCTCTCTCTCTCATTCTCTCTCTCTCTCATTCTCTCTCTCTCTCATTCTCTCTCTCTCTCATTCTCTCTCTCTCTCATTCTCTCTCTCTCTCATTCTCTCTCTCTCTCATTCTCTCTCTCTCTCATTCTCTCTCTCATTCTCTCTCTCTCTCATTCTCTCTCTCTCTCATTCTCTCTCTCTCTCATTCTCTCTCTCTCTCATTCTCTCTCTCTCTCATTCTCTCTCTCTCTCATTCTCTCTCTCTCTCATTCTCTCTCTCTCTCATTCTCTCTCTCTCTCATTCTCTCTCTCTCTCATTCTCTCTCTCTCTCATTCTCTCTCTCTTCATTCTCTCTCTCATCTCTCTCTCTCTCATTCTCTCTCTCTCTCTCTCTCTCTCTCTCTCTCTCTCATTCTCTCTCTCTCTCTCATTCTCTCTCTCTCTCTCATTCTCTCTCTCTCTCTCATTCTCTCTCTCTCTCATTCTCTCTCTCTCTTCTCTCTCTCATTCTCTCTCTCTCTCATTCTCTCTCTCTCTCATCTCTCTCTCTCTCTCTCTCTCTCTCTCTCATTCTCTCTCTCTCTCATTCTCTCTCTCTCTCATTCTCTCTCTCTCTCTCTCTCAAGCTGCAACAGAACCCATGGGCACAAACAAAATAAATATCTCTGAGATTCTATGGGTTCAGCTAAATTTATGCATGCCCTGCAAAAAAGATGTACTAACTAAGGAATAGCCTACAAAAGAAACCAAAAAGACAAATAAAATTTAGCAACTTATTGAACCCTATGTAAATGTTCCACTTAAATAAACACTAAATAATTTCTTATACATGTGCTACGTATTTTTTTTAACACATTGGCCGTTTCCCAATTAGGTAGGGAGACCCAAATAAAGAAAGAAAAACCCAAAAAGAAAGAAAAAACTTTCATCATTCAACATTTTCATCATCACTCGTGCTTAATCACTGTCTTTGCAGAGGCGCTCAGACATGACAGCTTAGACATCCCTCCAAACTGCCAATATCCCAAACCCCTCCTTTAAAGTGCAGGCATTGTACTTCCCAATTCCGGAACTCAAGTCCGGCTAATCAGTTTCCCTGAATCCCTTCACAAAATATTACCCTGCTCACACTCTAACAGCTTGTCAGGTCCCAAAAACCATTCGTTTCCATTCACTATCTAACACGCTCACGCACGCTTGCTGGAAGTCCAAGCCCCTTGCCCACAAAATATGTGCTATGTACAGACACGACATCTCCACTGCCTCCAGCCTTCTCCTTGTTGCAACATTCACCACCCATACTTCACACCCATATAAGAGCATTGGTATAACTATACTCTCATACATTTCCCTCTTTGCTTCCATGGACAAAGTTCTTTGTTTCCACAGACTCCTCAGTGCACCACTCACCTTTTTCCCCTCGTCAATTCTATGATTCACCTCATCTTTCATAGACCCATCTGCTGACACATCCACTCCTAAATACAGTGGTACCTCGACTTACGATGGTCCCCAAACTCACCCTTTTATGTAAGTTTATTTTTTTAAACGCTTTTGTAAGTGTAATTTTGGGGATCTAAAAGGACTAGTCTATTTTATATCATTTCTTAAGGGGATAAATTCGTTTGGTAATGGCACTTGAACAGTATTCTGGAATGAAAAAATATCGTAAGTCGAGGTACCACTCACCTCCTCCATACTCTCTCCTTCCAACCTAATATCCAATCTTCCGTTACCTAATTTTTTTGTTATCCTCATCACCTTACTCTTTCCTACACAGTGGACCCCCGGTTTACGTTCACATCCAAACTCGAACAATTATGTAAGTGTATTTTTGTAAGTGCTTTTGTAAGTGTATTTTTGGGGGTCTAAAAGGACAAATTCGTTTGGTAATGGCACTTGAACAGCATTCTGGAACGAATTAATAACGTAAACCAGGGGTCCACTGTATTCACTTTTAATTTCCTTCTTTTACATACGTACCTTATTTTAGTGTCATCTGCAAATGATACAAAAGTGTGACGGGTGTTTTTATCTATGTCTGCTATGAGGATGAGAAACAGCAGAGGTGCCAGGACAGTGCCTTGGGGCACTGAGCTTTTTACTTTGCTGATGCTGGATCTTGCTCTGTTTACTGCTACTTTTTGTGTTCTGTTTTAGGGACCCGAAAATCCATCTGCCTACCTTCCCCATAATGCCCATGGCCCTCATTTTGTGCGCTATCACTCCATGATTGCATTTGTCAAATGCATTTGCAAAATCTGTGTAAATCACATCTGCGTTTTGGTCGTCATCCGATGCCTCCATAATTCTGTCATAATGGTTCAGCAGCTGTGACAGGCATGATCGTCCTGCTCTAAAACCATGCTGGTTCGGGTTATGCTGATTGTGCTGGTCCATGAAATTTGTAATCTGCTGTCTCATCACTCTTTCAAAGATTTTTGTGATGTTAGAAGTTAGGGCTACTGGTCTGTAATTTTTAGTTAGTGCTCTACTACCTCCCTTATGCAAAGGAGCTATGTCTGCCCAAAGTTTCCACCCAGCTGGAGATCAAACCACAGACACTCAGTACGAGTGCTGACTGCACTACCAACCATACACACGGTCACAGTTTTGTTTTCCCATCGTACGCCAAATTGGGCTGGAGGATTTCTTTTAGAGGGTGCACGCTCATAGCACAGACCCATTCTTTCACTCACAGCTTATCTGAGTGAGCTGAGCTCATAACTTAGAACTACATGAGGGACCCTGAGCTTAAAGCCATAGTTCTATGTGATGGCCAGCAAAAGGGTTAAGGAAAGTGACAGTGATTTCTTGCAATTCTTGATGAATATGAAATTCTATGAGTCTGAGCAGAGTGCAGGGGGTATGCAATCAATGGTGCCTTTGAAGTCAGGTGGAATTAAGGTCATGCCAGAAATTATGTCAGCAGAGTTTTTAGTGTAATTCATGAAAAATTAATTTCAACTGTCAATCTTCAGTCTGATTATTGGTTCACTGAGCACAAAGTCTCATTGTGACTTCAGTTTTTTACTCTGATAATCTTACCTGTGTCGTGTAGCTCATTCAAATGAAATCCCAGTGCCCATACCACCAGCTGTATTTCATTCAAGTCACTAACCATAAAGAAGTGATAGCTCTAATGAAAGCTGCTCCAATTTCCATCCATTCTGAAGTTAATGAACAACTACATCTTATCGTACAAAATGATCCTAAAGACTTGGTACATCACTTAACTCTCACTATAGCCAAAGTGAACTGACTGAACAATGATCACAAGATTATTACACAACTAGCCCCATTTTATTTTTCTATATAGGGCAGAAAAAAAAAAAATATGACCCTAAAGGTGTATTTGTAGGTTCACAAATTCAACAGCTCAAATACCAAGGTCAAATCAATGTTGGTGTTAGAAGGACCGGTGTGTAAATGACACTTACCTGAAGAAGAGCCAAAGCATTGCAGACCCTATTGCTCTGATGGGCAGTAAGTGTGGCTGGATTGATAGCTGGGTAGATATTGATAATCTCTTGGAGCAGTGCAGCAATGGTACCAAACGAGTTCCACAATAGTGGCGCAAGGTCAGGAACAGACTCACGCTTCTTACTGTATGGCAGGAAATTAATTCATTAGCCAAGGTCAGTAACAGACTAATATTTATTACTGCATGACAAGAAATAAATTAGTCATTAACTATGCAGGAAGAAATCAAATACAGTGGACCCCCAGTTTTCGTGATGCTCCAAACTCGAACAATTATGTAAGTGTATTTTTGTAAGTGCTTTTGTAAGCGTATTTTTGGGGGTCTAAAAGGACTAACCTAATTTACATTATTCCTTATGGGAATAAATTTGTTTGGTAACGGCACTTGAACAGCATTCTGGAACGAAAAAATCACGAAAACCGGGGGTCCACTGTACTATACGTATTGCACTTCTGCAAAAAAAAGCAATGTATGAATAAATAAAAAGCTTAATTTATAATATTATACAAGCACTTTAAAACCAATACAGTGGACCCCCGGTTTACGTAATTAATTTGTTCCAGAATGCTGTTCAAGTGCCGTTACCAAACGAATTTGTTCCCATAAGGAATAATGTAAATTAGATTAGTCCTTTTAGACCCCCAAAAATACACTTACATAATTGGTCGAGTTTGGAGCAGTACGTAAACCGGGGGTCCACTGTAATTACTATCCATCAATAAAAAAATGCAATTTATTATCTCTATGTGGGCCATAAATGATCTCTGCATTTGTTCCAGCTCTGATATTTCTCCTGCCATGAATAGAGCTGTCAACACTGAGCAATATTCCAAATGAAGGAGCACAAGCAATTTGAAAATTGTCACCGTTGGCATTATTCCTTTATTTTGAAGGTTCTTATTACCCACCCCATCATCCTCCTGGCCTGATAAAGAATAAAAGGCACAATACCATGACTGAAACAATACACAAATAACCTGTGCATGGAAGACAAATTTATGACGATGTTTCGGTCTGACTCGTACCATTTAAGGTCTAAGTCGGACCAAAACGTTGTCATAAGTGTCAGTCTCCCATGTGAGGATTTTTTGTGCACTGGCCAGGTAATTCAGAAGGCATCTGGACACTATTACTACAGACAAAATGTGGAATAATGGACTTTAGTCAATTTTTTCTGATAATTAGTGTATGTCCGGCCAATTTTTCTGTCATAAATTGCCAAAATCTGTTAGTGAGAGGTTTTACTGTAGTTTAAAAAAATATCATAGAGGTATTTACTGCCTTTTTTTTTTTACTGAAGTTAACACACACACATTTTATAAAAGAAAAAGTTTCCATAACAAAGTTAAGGCATAACAAAATTAAAGCTGAAGAATCAGAGAAAAAAAATAAAAGTACATACAGTGGAACCTCGACTTAGGAGTTTAATCTGTTCCGTGACCTACCTCGTAACTCAATTTGCTCGTATATCAAATCAATTTTCCTCATTTAAATTAATTGAAATGCCATTAATCAGTTTCATCAGAATTCCTGCTCTTGGGAGGCAGGACAAAATACAGTGGTACCTCTACTTACGAGCTTAATTCGTTCCAGACGGCTATTCAAGTGCCGATACCGAAGGAATTTTTTCCCATAAGAAATAATGAAAATTAGGTTAATCCATTTCAGACCCCCAAAAATACACTTACAAAAGCACCTACAAAAATACACTTACATAACTGTTCGAGTTGGGAGCTGCTCGTAAGTAGAGGTACCACTGTACTTCAATATAACGCTAATATCAACTCTACGGCTTATTTATCTATCACAATTGATCCAATATGACACAATAAACAATATAAATAACATAGAAACATGATACATACTCTAGAATTAATAAAATATGTCATTATGTGATGAGTGGTGGCGGCCATTGCCGCTCCCGCATTGACCATATCTTCCCATTCTTCCCCTTCTGAAAACAGTGTTTGTGAGGCTAACTGCGCTAGATCACTAGTTTCATAAGGAAAACACTGAAACAATGTACAGTGGTCCCCTGAGTAACAAAAAAGCTTCATCCGAGAAGGCTGCTCAAGTGCCATTACCGAACGAATTTACTTCCTTAAGGAATAATGTCACGTAGGTTAATCTATTTCAGGCCCCCAAAAATACACTTCCACAAGCACTTACAATATTATACTTACATAATTGTACGATTTCCGGGGTGTTCGTTACTCGGGGGACAACTGTATTTATAAATAAGAAATATTGTATAAAAACATAATAAAACATAATAGAGAATGTAAAGTGTATGTACATATTTACCTGGGGGAAGAGATGCTGGCGAGGTGGAGGGTGGAAGATAGGCAGAGCAGCGTATACTGTCAGTGGCCCACAACTACAATCCACACTCCTCACTCGTGTTTATCTATGATTTCATGCTTTAATTTCATGGACATCATCCTCTTTTTCTTCTCAGCACTGTCCTTTGCACTTACTTTCTTAGAACCCATGGTTAGAAAAAAGAAATTTGGCAAAATAACTGTACAAAATGAAAGCAAAGCACAAGAGAAATGCTTCCACTGCTCAGCAGTTGTTTTGGCATTCACTGCACCAACTAGTGGCGATGTTCTGAAGCTCCTTGTTATTATTAAAGTGGTCCCCTGCCTAACGAGCAAAATTCATTCCAGAAGCCTGCTCAAGTGCCATTAGCGAACGAATTTACTTCCTTAAGAAATAATGTCACGTAGGTTAGTCTATTTCAGACCCCCAAAAATACACTTCCACAAGCACTTACAATATTTTATTTACATAATTGTACGATTTTCTCCATGGGAAAGTGGAACAGAATTCTTCCTCCGTAAGCCATGCGTGTCGTAAGAGGCGACTAAAATGCCGGGAGCAAGGGGCTAGTAACCCCTTCTCCTGTATACATATATTACTAACTGTAAAAGGAGAAACTTTCGTTTTTTCTTTTGGGCCACCCTGCCTCGGTGGGAAATGGCCGACGTGTTGAAAGAAGAAAAGAATTGTACGATTTCCGGGGTGCTCATTAGGCGGGGGACCACTGTATTATTATTATTATTATTAATTTAGGGAAATGAAGCTCGCTCATTATTAGTAGTACAGTGGTACCTCGGTTTTTGTCGATAATTCATTCCAGAATGCTATTCGAGCCCATTACCGAACGAATTTGTTCCCATAAGGACAAATGTATCTAAGTCCGTTTCAGACCCCCAAAAATACACTTACAAAAGCACTTACAATAATACACTTACATAATTGTTCGAGTTGGGAGCTGTACGAAAACCGAAGTACCACTGCATTATTAATTTAGGGAACTGGAGCACAGATCCAATTCCCTAGATCAAGACCCCCTCATCAGCGTCAAGAAACCTTGACGCTGGTGAGGGGCTCTTGACCTAGGGAATTGGATCTGTGCTCCAGTTCCCTAAATTAATAATACAGCCTTTCCTCACTTAACGACAGAGTTACGTTCCTAAGACCTCATCAGTAAACGAATTTGTCGCTAAGTGAGGAGCATACTATAATGGTAGTAGGTTTGTGTCAATCATCTTTGATATTGTTTTAATGTTACCTTTGTACCATTTGCAACATTTATGGTATATTTTTAAATGTTTATACAGCAGTGTACTGTATATTGTAATAAACAGAATAGAGGAAATCAGCTCTAATATACATAACTTTAGTATGCATACTTGTCAAGAGAGCCTGTCCTAAGTCTGAGTCGTTGGTAAACGAGTACATCGCTAAGTGAAGAGAGGCTGTAATAAAATAATAATAATTATAATAATCCTAGGTAGTAGGTTGGTAGACAGCAACCGCCCAGGGAGGTACTACCGTCCTGCCAAGTGAGTGTAAAACGAAAGCCTGTAATTGTTTTACATGATGGTAGGATTGCTGGTGTCTTTTTTCTGTCTCATAAACATGCAAGATTTCAGGTACATCTTGCTACTTCTACTTACACTTAGGTCACACTACACATTCATGTACAAGCATATATATACACACCCCTCTGGGTTTTCTTCTATTTTCTTACTAGTTCTTGTTCTTGTTCTTGTTTCCTCTTATCTCAATGGGGAAGTGGAACAGAATTCTTCCTCCGTAAGCCATGCGTGTCGTAAGAAGCGACTAAAATGCCGGGAGAAAGGGGCCAGTAACCCCTTCTCCTGAATACAGTGGACCCTCGGTTAACGAATACCCCGGAAATCGTGCAATTATGTAAGTATAATTTTGTAAGTTCTTGTGGAAGTGTATTTTTGGGGATCTGAAATAGACTAACCTACGTGAAATTTTTCCTTAAGGGAGTAAATTCGTTCGGTAATGGCACTTGAGCAGACTTCAGGAGTGAAGTTTTTACGAAACTCGGGGGTCCACTGTATATTACTAAATGTAAAAGGAGAAACTTTCGTTTTTCCTTTTGGGCCACCCTGCCTCGGTGGGAAACGGCCGACGTGTTGAAAGAAAGAAGAATTATAATAATAATAATAATAATAATAACAACGAGGAGCTTCAGAACATCGCCACTAGTTGGAGCAGTGAATGCCAAAACATCCGCTGAGCAGTGGAAGCATTTCTCTCATGCTTTACTTGCATTTTATACAGTTATTTTGCCAAATTTCTTTTTTCTAACCATGGGTCCTAAGAGAGTAAGAGTAAAGGACAGTGCTGAAAAGAAAAAAGAGGATGATGTCCATGAAATTAAGAGAGTAAGAGTAAAGGACAGTGCTGAAAAGAAAAAGAGGATGATGTCCATGGAATTAGAGCATGAAATCATAGATAAACACAAGCAAGGTGTGAGGTGTGCAGGTTGTTTGTTGAGGGGGAAGCTCGCTCTTAACTCGGATTTTGGATTGTAACTCAGAGCAAAAAATTGACCGAGCGATGGCTCGTATCTTGAAAAATTTGTATGTTGGGGCACTCATAAGTCGAGGTTCCACTGTATAGGTGTTTTCCACAAATACATTGCTGTAATGTACAGATCAGGGTCTACACATTTACATAAGTTTAACACCCTTGATCAAGGCTAAAAACACTCAGAGAGTGTTATATCACAGTCACAAACCTACCTCAGTTCAAGAAGGGCATTTTCTCTAGTTTCAGGGTTTGCAAGTTCAATGATCCACTGGTATATCTTGTCCCGCTCAGCACTGGTTATGCCACTCCCACCTCCCAGGAATCTCTGAACTGGAACTGTACCCTGTATGTTGGTGATATATACAGCATATTAAACAAGAAATGGAAAAATATTAGCTATTTAACACACTGGTCATTTCTCACCAAGTTAGTGTGACCCAAAGAAGGAAAACCTATTCACTATCATTCATTTTGTAGCTGTCTTTCCAAGATGGCACAGATATTACAATGCTCCAAAAAAAGCAAAACTCCCATTCATACTTCAGGGTGCAGCCACTGTATCTGTCACCTCCAGAACTCAAGTCCAGCTAAATGGTTGCCTTGTGCACCCTGAAGCAGCTGGTTACATCCCAAAAAAATTCACATCACTTTCCTCATTCTTATCCAACAAACTCATCACAAATGCTTGGTGGATGCTGAACCCACTCAGTGTCTCTTATGTAGATCTATTCTAGGGTCCTTCACATAACTCTACATTTTGAGCTCAGCTCCCAAAGATAAGTTGCGAGTGGTAAATTCTGGCCTAGATATGAGAGTATGGGTCTGTGGGGGTGAATGTGCACAGTATAAAAAAATAAGTCCTGCCCCATGCAGTGAATGATGGGAAAAGCAAAACTCTGAGGCATTTTCTATGATGGTTTTCATGGTTTTATTGGCTGGTTTCTTGATATTATTTGATAGAAAGGAAAATATACTACATAAAAAAAAAAAAAAAAAAAAAAAAAAAATGATTTTGATTGGTTTCAAGACTGGAAATAGTTTCAAATTAGGCTCAACATAGAAGAAATATTCAATTTTGCAATTTTTGTGAGGATAAGTAAGGCCCCTCTACATCCCCGGTCTGTTTTATGGGGTTTTACTAGGTCGCATTCAATTATTAGGACACTGTAAACCATGACCAATCATTTGGGGCCCTGGTGGCCTGGTGGCTAAAGCTCTCGCTTCACACACGGAGGGCCCGGGTTCGATTCCCGGCGGGGTGGAAACATTTTGACGTGTTTCCTTACACCTGTTGTCATGTTTCCTTACACCTGTTGTCATGTTCACCTAGCAGCAATTAGGTACCTGGGTGTTAGTCGACTGGTGTGGGTCGCATCCTGAGGGACAAGATTGAGGACCCCAATGGAAATAAGACAGACAGTCCTCGATGACGCACTGACTTTCTTGGGTTATCCTGGGTGTCTAACCCTCCGGGGTTAAAAATCCGAAGAAATCTTATCTTATCTTAACAAACAGGGTATATCTTTGATTTATTGTGATGATGAATTCAAAATGGAAGACAAATGTAACACAGGAAAGGCCTGGAGACATGATTAATGAACAAAGGAAATGTTTTAGTGCCTGGAATGTCTTCAGTGTTTATTTTGAGATATCTTTTTAAATTTGATTTTTTTTAATTTTGCATAAAATTGGCCAAATTACCAAATTCTGTGCACTTTATAGGCTAGTTCTAATGGTTGAATGGGTGGTTTCTTGTGCTCAACTGACAGAACAGAATGCTCTACCCATTTCCATCTTGTGTTCCAACATGGCCAGCCTTCGTGGTTAGAGAATTTTCCTGCAGAGTTGCAGGAAATAATTTCCAAGGGTTACTATGCACCTGAGCAAGAGTTTAATGCTAATGAGACATGATTGTTCTGGAAGAAGCCTTCTAAAACTTACATCAACAAGCAAGAAAAAAGTGTTACTGACTTCAAGCCAAGAAAGTACCATTTCAGTCTGCTGCTGAGTGCTAATACAACAGGTGACTAAGTGCAAACTCATGTTTATTTATCACTCAAAAAATCCCCTTGCCTTAAACTAGAAAAACAAGACCACTTCCTGTTATCTGGTGGTCAAACCAGTCAGCATGGTTGAGAGGAATTATTTGCTGACTGGTTCAAGCATTATTTTATTTCTTAAGTCAGGTTTAATCTGCACTGCAAGAACCTTACATTCAAGATTCTCCTAACTCCTGATAATTACCGTGCCCATCCTGACCTGCTGCAGGATTTAAACCCAAATGTTAAGTTATTTTTTTTTTACCACCAAATATGACATCACTGATACTAAATTCCAAAATCAGAAAGTTTTTCGAATATTGATATGAATGTTGACATGGCCCCTTTCAAGGCAGGCGAAACTGCTGACCTGGAGAATATACAGAGAACCTTCAAGGCACACATAAGTATGTTAAAGCACCTAAATTACTGGGAATGGTTGCTGTCCCTTGATTTGTATTCCCTGGAACACAGGCTAGAAAGTTACATGATAATACGTACACACTTGGAAAATCCTAGAGGGATTAGTACCAAATTTGCACACAAAAATCACTCCCTTCGAAAGCAAAACACTTGGCAGAAGATGCAACATCCCCCAATGAAAAGCAAGAGCACCACTAGTACACTAAGAGACAACACAATAAGTGTCAGGGGCCCAAGACTGTTCAACTGCCTCCCAGCATACATAAGGGGAATTACTAATAGACCCCAGGCTGTCTTCAAGAAGGCACTGGACAGGCACCTAAAGTCAGTACAGGTTAACCATCACTAATCCAGCATCATCAGGACCTGTAGGGTGCCGGATTAGTGATTTTGCCGGATTACAGAGTGGTTACGTTAGAATACACTTAACCCAACAGAAATATTTACGCATCAGCAATTTCACCCACTTTATGCCCTATTTTTGGCACATTCCATTCTTCCAGTCTACCAAACTCATAGCTATTCCACTAGTATTCCTTCTATTCTGTCGACTGAGTATAAGAAACCACCCATTTACCTATTTCAACTACCCAATAAAGTGGTCAGAAATCAGTAATTTGGCCAATTTCACACAAATTTCAAGAGATGCCAATTTCAAAATAGGGTCCAGAATAAACAATGCAGACATTCCTGGCACTAAAATAACATTTTCTCTGTTCATTAGTCATGTCTCCAGGCCCCTCTTATATTACACTTGCTTTCCACTTTGAATTTTAATTCACAAAAAAATAGAAGATTTACTGTTATACAGAATACTGCATTACTGCAATAATTGTATAAATAATGTCAACCTATTCATGGCCAAATATTAGACCGGCCAGTTGGACACGTACTGGACGGTGATGTCATTTGTTTACTCTTGAATATCGGCAAAAATCGAACATTTCCGCTACTTTGAGCTCAATTTCAAGGTACATTCCGTCATGAAATCAATCAAAATCATATGTATTTCTGTAATATATCTTCTATTCTATTAAATGAGACCAAAAAAAAGAGAATACAACTATAAAAACCACACGAAAATACATCGCAAAATCACTGCCTTACACCAAAACACAGTTGCAGTTTTTTCTCATTATGCACTGTGTGCTGCAGGATTTTTTTTATATACGTACATAGTGCACACTTACCACAGACCTATTCTCTCATATGTAGGCCCAAATTTACCAGTCATAGCCTATGTGAGTGAGCTGAGCTCATGGCAACCGACAGTGGCTCTAAGCCACCTTATCTTTTACAGACAATGTACGGTGTATGTTCTTTACAGAACGAGATGTATTTCTTTTATATGTTGGAACTATGGCTAAGGCTAAAAGTGAGCAGGTTATAACAATAAATGGAGAAAAAGAAATTGGAATGACTTTTGCAGCAAGTAGTGCCACCAAACAGTAGAGGCAGGTTGGTGTGGTGACCCCAGAAATTTGAAATAATGCTAGCCGAAATTAGTGCCAGATTACTGATGGAACCAGATTACTGATTGCCGGATTAGTGATGGCCGACCTGTACCTGATCAGCTGGGCTGTCGTTCGTACATCAGTTTACGTGCGGCCAGCAGTAACAGCCTGGTTGATCAAGCCCTAATCCACCACGAGGACTGATCACAGACCAGGCTGTGGAGGCATTGATCCCTGAAACCCTCTCCAGGTATACTCCAGGTATGCGCCCCAAATGGATCATTCAGCACAAGATGTGGTGGAGCAACAGCAATTACAGTACTCACGGATTACTACATGTTTTGTGCTCTGTGGTGTGAAAATATTGTTGAGAATGTCAAAAAGGCCTATGGGTAATAGTGAAAAGAAAAAAGGAACCATTCATGTTTATCTATATCACAGAAAGTCAAATTGTTGGAAAAACTTGACTGAGGAGTTTGGCGTTGGAACAATCGCTATCTACGACCTAAAGAAACAAGAACAAATTGTTGAAGTTCTATGCTGAAAGTGATGAACAGAAGTTAATGAATAATAGAAAAACATTGCATAGAGGGATAAATGAAGATCTCAATCATGTATTGAGGGAGTGGATTCGTCAGCGTTATAGTGATCATATGGTGCTTAGCGGAATGCTGAACATGAAACAAGCAAAAATGTATCATGATGAACTGAATACTGAAGGTAACTGTAAATATTCAGCAGGCTGGTTACAAAAATTTAAAGAAAGGCATGGCATAAAATATTTAAAGATCAGTAGTGATAAAGCATCTGCTGATCAAGAAGCAGCAGAGAAATTCATTGATATATTTATGTACCAAGATTATTTCTGATGAAAATCTAACATTAGAACAAATCTACAATGCTGATGAGACCTCAGTTTTGGCATTATTGCCCCAGAAAAATATTGACTACAGCTGATGAGAGAGATCATACAGAAGTTAAGGATGCAAAGGAAAGATGAACTGTGCTGGGATGTGCTAATGCAGTAAGCACACATAAATGTAAACTTGCTAAGGTAGGCAAAAGCCTGCGTCCTCGCTGTTTTAAAGGTGTGAATACCTTGCCAGTCCATTATTATGCTAACAAAATGAAATGGATCACCAGGGACATCTTTTCTGATTGGTTTCACAAATATACAAATATTTCAAAATCTGAAAAAATCTGAAATCCGAAACACTTCCAGCCAGCCCCAAGCATTTCGAATAAAGGATTCTCAACTGTACTAGATTAAAGTGTAATAAAGTCATTTAAGTGTATCTGCACACTGAGTGGTGCAGAAACTACTTGCAGCAATGGAGATGACTCAAAGCTTGGAGTGCCAGAGTTATGGCATAAATTCAAGATTGCAGATGTCTTACCCCATGTCAAAGGTGCATTGGATAATGTGTCATAATCAACAATAAATGCAGGCTAGAGAAAATTACAGCCTAGTGTTGTGAATAACTTCACAAGATTTCTCTCAGCTGAGAGTCAAACTGAGGAAATTGTTCAGCTGGCAAGGAGATTGCCAGGTAAGGGCTTTGAAGACATTCTGCCAGATGTCAATGAACTATTAGAAAATGACAATGAAGAAAAAATTTAGAGAAAATGTTGACAAGAGCTGAATTCCCAGATAGAAGGGACTCAGAGAGTTGAAGAGAATGAAGAAGAGTCAACAGTTATGTGAGCAGTTCCATGTTGCTGCTAAACTTGCAGGCTCTTTCAATGTAGAGGACCTTGACACATCTAGAAGTGCTGCTCTGAAACGGATGCAGAATCAAGTAATAATTATGAAAAGTATGCTTAATAACTTAACCCAAACCAACTAAACTTACCCTAACCTAGACTAAAAAATATTTTCCCCATAGACACTAAATATAATGGTACATATACAATATCTTCATTCCACAACACACTTAATACTGAAGAATTTAAATAAAAAATATACACTAAGGTAAAAAGTACATAATGACCAGTTCTACTCTTAGGAAAATAAAAGAACTCTGATACTTATAATCTAAATAATGTAGATCTTAGTCAAAGTAAATACAAAAAAGACAGTGCATAACTGTTCGTAGAAAAGCTAAAATAATTCTTGGCTTCAAATTAAGAAGCATAAATACATAACAGAAATCCTCAGGTTATATTCCAGCTTCATTTATCTTTGATTAGACTTCATTTAGATCATACTGCTCAGTTCTGGCCACCATTTTACAGGAAGAACATAAATGCACTGTAAAATATAGAGAGAGAGATGATGAAACTGACTCCACGTATCAGGAATCTTTCCTATAAAGATTGGCCGAAGGTACATAGAATAAGGGGTATATTGATTAAAGTGAACAAATGGAAAACATGAATAGATAAGTATGTTGAAAATATCTAACCATGATGGAACTCACAGCAATGGATTCAAGTAAGTTGGCAAAATTTAGATTCAGAAAGGATATAAGAAAGTACAGTGGTACCTCGAGTTACGATATTTTTTCGTTCGAGAATGCTGTTCAAGTGCCATTACCAAACGAATTTATCCCCATAAGGAATAATGTAAAATAGACTAGTCCTTTTACACCCCCAAAAATATACCTACAAAGGCATTTAAAAAAATAAACTTACATAAAAGTGCGATTTTGGGGACCATCGTAACTCGAGGTACCACTGTACTTGGTTCAGTACAAAAAAGCAGCTCGTGTACTGTTGCCCACTATTGCAACTCTGTTTAATAAATCAGTGGAATCTTCAACTCATCCATAGTCAAGATACCAAGGGTTATTCCGATCCTCAAAGGAGACAATCCAACTGAAGTTAATAACTATAGGCCTATATCAAACTTGCCTTTACTATCTATAATCTTTGAAAAAATAATACATAAGCAAGTTTACTTCTACCTAATATCTCAACATACTTAATTCTTGCCAGTTTGGGTTTAGGCTGAAAAAAAAGTACGAATAATGCAATTGAAAAAATTAACATCCTCTGGGACTCTTCATAGACCTGAGGAAAGCATTCAATACAGTGGGCCACAATATCTTGCACCTTAAACTAGAACATTATGGGATCAGAGAACATACCCCTGCATACCTAAAATCTTATCTTAGCAATAGACACTAATATGTCTCCACAAACGGTGTAACCTCATCTACTCAGCCCACAACCATAGGAGTGGCCCTTGGCCCTCTGCTCTTTCTCATTTACATCAATGAGCTCCCCAATGCATCTCATCTTCTTAAAATGTTCTATTCACAGATGATGCTACTTATGTCTTCTTCCACTCAAATCCAACTACACTCAGTGACACTTAACGACAAGTTACTATGAATAGCTACATGGATGATGACCAACAAACTCACCCTCAATATAGAGAAAATCTACTACATTTTGTTTGGAAAGAAAAAGAGCTTTAAATATCTAACTTAACATATTGATCAATGGTTCCCCCATTACAAGACATACTGTATTGAGGGCAAATTTTTAGGTCTTCATCTTGACTGCAACGTGAAATTTTATACCCCACATCCAACACATACCTGGGGTATACCTGAAGAGGGTTTCGGGGGTCAACGTCCCTGTGGTTTGCGACTACTGAGTAGGCATCCTCTCTAAGATACAGTACTATGTACCACAAATGGCACTACTTACACTATACAACTCTCTAATCTACACTTACCTCACCTATGGTATTTGTGCTTGGGGATCTACTATGACTAATCACCTTAAACCCTTAATAACCCAGCAAAAAGCTCCTGTATGGATTATCACCCATTCCTGTGCCAAACCCCCCACTCCCCCTGTTCTTCAAGACTTTGAACTTAACATACAAAATAAGCACTCATATTACTGTGCCTCTTTTATATATAGAACATTAAACTCCAACATAAACCCTCCCCTCAAACTTCTCCTTGTTAGCTACAACAGAACACAGGCAATCAATTTAGAGCTATAATTAACTCGCCTCATCCCCCTAACTTAACTAGACACTATGCTATACCAGTCAAAACCAACTCATCCAACCTCTCCGTTTTTTTCACCATCTCTTATAATCTTGACAGTCTGAAATCATAGCGCCAGTTTGATACTTAAGAAATCCCAATTAACTTAAGATCACTGAATCAGTTTAAAGTATTAATGCATATTTAAAACTGTACTACTTTTAGTGTCTTTTTTTTATAATAATGCATACCAAAAATTGTACCACTCAATAACTTATGTCTTAAAATATCTCTTATACAGTCTTAAGTATTCTGTAAGCATTATGATCAGTCTGCCCGAAATGCACATGCTAGTGGCTTTCTTTTGTGCTTAATATTTTATTACATGTAAACTACACTTTGTATATTGGACAAAAAAATAACATTCGTTTGTTTTGTCTTAAGTTGTAGAGGAGTGGAACAAACTGCCAGAGAGCGTCACTGAGGAAATAACTTTGAGCAGCATTATATTAGATATAGGTTGGACGGGTACGTGAGTGGGTATGACCTGCCTGGTATTACCTAACAGGTTTACCGCAGTGTTCTTTCATGCGTGTGTTCCTGTGAAGGTTCAACATATAGTTCACACATCACACTCGGCAGGTTGTGAACCCCCTACAACCGGCCTCACGTTTATAAACAACTTGGGTGAAACTCTAAGGCTCGTATTAGCTCACTCTCCATCTGTGATGACTCTACTGACAATCCTCCAGTATTCAGGAGGGAGAGAGAGTAAAAACGAGCTTACCTGAGCATTAGCTAAAGGGTTCATCTTTGGAAGTAGCTCAGCTAGCAGCGGCAGCAGAGACAAACATAAACACAACACTGGCAGCTGACTCTCTTCTCAACAGATGGCGTTGCTCCAAGCACTACCGTACCTCACATACATATTCAAACAACAAATAAAGGCACAATACCGTGACTGGAACAATACACAAATAATCCGCACATAGAAGAGAGGAGCTCAAGACGACGTTTCGGTCCGACTTGGACGTAGTCGTAAGCTCCTCTCTTCTGTGTGCGGGTTATTTGTGCATATTCAAACATCTTGCCAATAGTAAGTAAAGTAAGCAAGTAAGTAAATAAGTCTTTGTCTGACTTTTTTGGTAACGTTATCCTAGGTAATTTACACATATATTACTATGTATGATAATCGTATTTACGTGTACCTGTACCTAAATAAACTTAAGTAAGCCTAGTAACGTGTGGAAATTAGCTACCACACTACACATACGATGAAGGATGTGGTTCATATAGTACTCACCTAATTGTGGTTGCAGGGGTCGAGACTCAGCTCCTGGCCCCGCCTCTTCGCTGTCCGATACTGTCCGCTACTGAGACATGAAGGGTGTGGTTCATGTAGTAAGACATGAAGGGTGTGGTTCACATAGTGAGACATGAAGGGTGTGGTTCATATAGTAAGACATGAAGGGTATGGTTCATATAGTGAGACATGAAGGGTGTGGTTCATATAGTGGGACATGAAGGGTCTGGTTCATAGTGAGACATGAAGGAACTTCCCAAGTGAGGTGTAATACTAGTGGTAGTAGAAGTAGTAGTGATATAAGTCGTAGTAGTAGTGGTAATACAATAAGGTAGAACAATCAATTTTGCACATGAGTAAAAGGTGATAAAACAATTACATGGGTAGTATAAAATAGGTTAGACAAATATTTCTTCTGGAGGTTGGAATAGAGGAGGCCTGTAGAAGTGTTCCACATCTACGATGTTCTTGTGTTGAATTAGCAGGAAAGACTATGTGATGGTAGGGTTCACTGTTTTCAGGAGGATTCTTGCTAAGACTTCAGAGATGGTGAAGCTGCCTTGTTTTGTTTAATTGTGTAGAAACAGCGATAAGTGCTGATTCAAGGCACTTGCTCTACGGAAATTAGTTTCTTTGATTACTAGTCGGGCGTCTTTGAATTTCATGAGATGATTGTTGAATTTCGGTTGTACGCAGGCGTTGTTCAGGTTATCGTTCCTACATGCATTAATGTGTTCATTGAGGCGTGTTCGAGGTTTCTTGCTGTTCTCCTACATATTCTGTCACAGCCTCCACAGGGTAAGTGTAGACCCCTGCGTTGACTGGTTCAAGGTGCTTGGATTTTGTCCAGTCAACGCAGGGGTCTACACTATACCATGTGGAGGCTGTGACAGAATTTATGTAGGAGAAACAGCAAGAAACCTCGAAACACGCCTCAATGAACACATTAATGCATGTAGGAACGATAACCTGAACAACGCCTGCGTACAACACCGAAATTCCAACAATCATCTCATGAAATTCAAAGACGCCCGACTAGTAATCAAAGAAACTAATTTCCGTAGACGCAAGTGCCTTGAATCAGCACTTATCGCTGTTTCTAACACAATTAAACAAAACAAAGGCAGCTTCACCATCTCTGAAGTCTTAGCAAGAATCCTCCTGAAAACAGTGAACCCTACCATCACATAGTCTTTCCTGCTTATTCAACACAAGAACATCGTAGATGTGGAACACTTCTACAGGCCTCCTCTATTCCAACCCCCAGAAGAAATATTTGTCTAACCTATTTTATACTACCCATGTAATTGTTTTATCACCTTTTACTCATGTGCAAAATTGATTGTTCTACCTTATTGTATTACCACTACTACTACGACTTATATCACTACTACTTCTACTACCACTAGTATTACACCTCACTTGGAGAGTATATATATACCATCTGTGTCAATATATCGTTTGTAACGGCTTGAAAAAGCTCCTGGAGAGCGAAACGTTGCCACAATAAAATGTCACATTAGTTGCATTTGTGTCCTTTTACTTAACATATTGTCGGTAATTCTACCAATATTATTACATGAAGGAACTTGTTTATATAGTGGGACGTGAAGGGTCTAGTTCATATAGTGGGACATGAAAGGTCTGGTTCATATGGTAGGACATGAAGGATCTGGTTCATATAGTGGGACATGAAGGGTCTGGTTCATATAGTGGGTCATGAGGGGTCTGGTTCATATAGTAGGTCATGAGGTGTTTGGTTCATATAGTGGGATATAAATGGGGTTGGTTCATATAGTGGGATATGAAGGGTCTGGTTCATATAGTGGGTCATGATAGGTTTGGTTCATATAGTGGGTCATGATAGGTTTGGTTCATATAGTGGGTCATGATAGGTTTGGTTCATATAGTGGGTCATGATAGGTTTGGTTCATATGGTGGGATATGAAGAGTCTGGTTCATATAGTGGGACATGAAGGGTCTGGTTCATATAGTGGGTCATAAAGGGTCTAATTCATATAGTGAGACATGAAAGGTCTGGGTTATATAGTGGGACATGAAGGGTCTGGCTCATATAGTGGGACATGCAGGGTCTGCTTCATATAGTGGGACATGAAGGGTCTGCTTCATATAGTGAGACATGATGGGTTTCGTTCATATAGTGGGACATGAACGGTCTGGCTCATATAGTGGGATATGAAGTATCTGGCTCATATAGTGGGACATGGTGATTTTGGTTCATAGAGTGGAACATGGTGGTTCTGGTACATATAGTGAGACGTTATGAGTCTGGTTCATTGAGTGAGACATGGTTGTTCTGGTTCATAGAGATATGAAGGATAGGGTTCGTAGAGTGTGGCATGATGGTTCTGGTTCATAGACTGATACATTGTGGTTCTGGTTCAGAGAGTGAGACATGAAGGGTCGGTTTCATAGAGTGAGACATGGTTTTTCTGGTTCATAGTGGGACATATTCTGTCTGTTTCATAGAGTGGAACATGATGGGTCTCGTTCATAGTGAGACATGGTGCGTCTGGTAAACAGTGTAATAAGATATGGTGGATTCATAGAGTAAGACATGGTGAGTCTGGTTCATAGAGTGGGACATGTTGGGTGTGGTTCATAGAGTGGGATTTAGTGGGTGTGGTTCACAGAGTGGAACATAGTGGTTCTCGTTCTTAACATGACATCTCCACTGCTGGTCGTGTGGTGGTTAGCATGCTGGCCCCATGTTTGTGGGGTTCGCGTTCGCAGTTAAGTTCCCATAAGCGTAGCACTAAGAATTTTATAATGAAAATATTTAACTCCAAGCGAGCGAAACATTTCCGTAATAATTGTCCTAGTACTACTGCACTTTGTCTTACTTCCTTACTCGCCTGTAGTTTGTACCAACTTTGGCCGATTCAGTTCCCGTATGATTTCTTCCATAGGAGTATGTGAATTCTGCATATTTGCTTTTAATGTAGATTTCAACAAAATATTCACGTGTTTACTGAGTTTGAAGGACAATAAATGCAAGGTTTGATCCGAAGGAGGGTGACACATATTACTTTGATCAAGAGCCCTTCACTAGATTTAAACATCCTCCTTGCTAGCCTCGTTGTCAATATGAGAACTTTCACTCTGGGAACACCGTCCTACGACCTGCATGATGGGTGTGTTAAGGAAGTAAAGTTTGTTCCTGCTCTAGCCTTGTATAATGCTGTGTACATCAGGGTAGACGCACACATACGGAGTATATAAGTTTTTGTTATAAACAAAATAGAAAGTGACCCACGGGAATAACCTAAGAGTACATGAAGGCAGTCTTGATCCCTCTCCCTGGCCTCTGTGCCGGACGTGGGGAGACTCCCATCAGCCAGTATTATCTCAGGTCAACGCTGAATAAAGGTCAACTCCAACTTACTATATTCTACCTTGCTTCACTATATTTTTTTTATCTCGCGTGTTTGTCTGTTTTCACATGTGTATTACTCTAAGTAACGCATATCTGGATGTTAAGTTTTATACGCTTTGCGAAAGTCTGAACAATTATAGTTGACTTGTTGCCAGGTTAATAAATTAAACCCTTCACAGCTGACCTGACTGTTTCTAGTTGAAATTAAAGACTTAATGAAGTAAACAACTGCCGGTAATTAAAGACTTAATGAAGTAAACAACTGCCGGTAATTAAAGACTTAATGAAGTAAACAACTGCCGGCAATCAGCTGATGACTAGCAACTAAGGAACGTGTTAGAACTAATAATAATACCATTGACATAAATTCTAAAATGTACATCGACTACCCTGGTACTGATGCATATCCAAAACTATTTGCATAATTGCGTGTGGGACGGAAGAGAGGGAAGATGTTGGAGAGAGTTTGTTTTGTAAGGTTTAAATCATCTGTCTGTCTGTATTGTATTACTCCATCTTGACCCTGCTGAAGGGCTTTTGATTCAAACAACAGGAGATGCTCTCCCTTTCTTCACATCAAGTCGAATTGGCTCCCATTCTTCAGGTTCTGTATGACATCCGTTTTCCCGTGAAAGGTGATTAAAGAAAAGTATCCCTGTATTGCATAACCACAGTCCCCTCTACCTCAGTGCAACTGAAAAGAATAGTGCAATGTGCGGCATAAGCTTCTAATGCAGTTAAATATTAGCGATGAAGCTTTGAAGCTAATTATGAAAGACATTCGCAAGTTATCACATGGACTCTCAATACCTAACTTCAATAAAAATGGCAAAATTAGGACATACAACCCAAAACTAATTCAATCTTTCCATTAAGAAACAACAGCTCTGAAGGCAGGCTGAAGAGGTATTCTCTTGATATTCTAAAATACGCCAATATCCCAAAAATATACAAGTTCGAAGCTGCTCACTATTCCCATGATCAATTTATCAGTGTTGAAGGGCGAACCCAATTAGATGAGGCACTCCAAATTTATCTCATGAAAATCAGTATTTTAATTTTTCCAGTTTCACCATGAAAAAGAGAGAAATTGGTACCTACATAACCCGAAATCAACCCGAGCTTTTCTCTATGTAAGACTGATAAGCGCTTAAGGTTTAAATAAGTAAGCTTGCATGTAAGTAAACTTTGGATACATAATCATTTTTTGTACAATGGTCATGAGGGCACACAGATACTATGTGCACATAAAAGTACATTTTTTTAGGTTTAATCTAGGATAACCCAGTAAATTAAAAAACTGTGGCATATTTCTGATCAGAAGAAATATTTTCCGGTTATCTCACAGAAAGTAGTTTGATAAAATTATCCTAATAAATTTTTCTCAACCTGAAATCAAGGCGAAGCTTCCTTTGAGGGAAATACAGCAGCACTAAAAGTTTGAAGCTTATCAAAAGAGGCATCCTCTAATTATTGCACAGAATCCCACCAAAACTGTATCTATACAGCCTAAACCCTAGAAACGTTTCATCCATTTCCTTGGATGAATCCGACATTAAAGATTGATCCTGCTCGGAATCGTTTTATTTTAATCAAGGGTTGAAAGCACTAAGCCTGGTGTGGCATGCTAAGAGTATGTTACAATTCATTCGGCGTTAGTTCACACTCCCATATAGGCTGCCTCCCAACCAACAAACCAGGTGCTAAGGGTTTAATGATACTAAGGGTACCCATCGTTAAATCAGTACCTTGGTTCATTGTCCAATCACAACAAGCCTTCCAAATGCTGAGGTGATGTGCTTCACTAATGGTCAGCATTTGCCAGACTTGCCTCTAGCTGGGTGAAGCATGGTGCTCTCTCTCTCTCTCTCTCTGGCTTCTGTCTTTGCCCTTTATCACCGTGTGGTACACTTATATTCAACTCCTGTACATAGTGTACATAATTATACATACATATATCTGGTGAAGGAAACACAAGTTAAATATTACTGCTGAGTTTGTTTTGCTCCAACCCATTTCGACCAGATCACAGGCCATTCTTACCTGTGTTTGTAATACCTGGGGAATCTGAACCATTCAGATTCGAGCCAAGGAGAGGAAGAACAGGTTTATTTCCTTGGATCAAGAGCCATTCACCAGCATCAAGGCAAAATAATACAATAACGTAAAATACTACTACACCACTTGAGACTTAAAGTGCCAAAACGTCACCAACACACTTCATTAACAATACTAACCTTTTTCTAATGATACACAAGATAATCTGAAGCTTTTCAGAAGAGTTTTTTTTAGTTATCTCATGGCAACCACTTTCAGGAATGGCATATCTAACATTGAGCAGAGGACTCCTGTAGTAGTAATTTTTTCCATTAACCTTCACTTCGTAACTGTTGACATGGGTTGAAAATTTGATGATCTGATAAGACGTTCTGAAGCTTTAAACACAAGGTTTGATGAAAGTTACAGTAGTGTATTTAACAATGTTTCTGCTCAGGCACAGTAGTGGAAATAATGAGGCATCGCCATGCAACACATTCAGTATGTACACCATTAGTCGTTTTATTTAGATTTCTCGCTGGCCAGTAGGATTCTGTTTGTTAGGTAGGCGTTGTAGGGTGATCCAACTACAATATAAATGGTAAGTGGTAATATAAATTTCTTAATTATCTAACTTTTGGTACATACGTCCCTGGTGTCAATTAGAAAATTCTTACCCTGTCTGTGTGTATTAGTGTTCCCATTAATCCTTTCTGGAGATCGTTTCCTTTAATTTTCATACAGTCTACACTATAATTTACCATTATTGGTATTAATGTTTAATATTGTAATTATTAATTTAATGTCAGGTCAAGCTTTTTTGTGAGAGTGGTGAAGGAGTGGGCATCGAAGGAGTGACAATCCTGTGACCTACTGTAACTAAGTCCCACTTACCTCACCCAAATTACTTACATGTAATAATTCAGGTAATACCCTGTAAACATCTTGCAGGTAATTTCTCACAAACCCAAAATGTTACAATTGTACCGTGTGACATTATATATGCAATTTGCTTCAATTTTTTTAAAAGCTGCAACGAAGAAATAATGAAAACCCTGTATATAAAATTTGATAACAGGGAGTCTCACACTTATTCAATGTAATCACAATCTCACAGGCAAGAAAGCCCATAAAAAGATATCACAAACTATATATACACTGACGGATCTAAACAAGACTCAATTGGCAGAGATACATCTGCTCTTGATGCCACATTTTAATGTGTGAATTTTGAGAACCATGTTGAGTTATGTGTAAGAAATAACTGGGCTTCAACTTCGCAAACTGAATTGTTTGAGATCCTAATGGCATTAAAGTTAACTTATGGTAATCATATTGACTACTTGATCAGTGCTGATTCTACGTAGCCTCCATTTACAATTAATTCACGTGACGGTTTAAGCAACATGCTCTTTGAAAAAGTCACATATAAATATTAAAAAAATAACTTGAACTGGCAATAATTTATGATTCCTGATTTTACAAAAAATATCGCATTTTCGAAGTTCAAATCTGCGCCACACAAATCATGTTAAGCATAACGAATTAAAATTTATTAAATTGATTTTTGTCTGCCAAAATGTCTGAGCACCACAGAAGACATTCTATCGTTTTCCCGTATTTCAACCAAAAGAGAAGGTAATAAGTGATTTTTATTTGCATAAATTTAATCTCAAAAAGATGCAGCTAACACACACACACACACACACAAAGGCAAATCCTGTGTCACAAACCTTCTGGAGTTTTATGACAAGGTAACAGAAGTAAGAAACGAGAGAGGGGTGGGTTGACTGCATTTTCTTGGACTGCAAAAAGGCCTTCGTCACAGTTCCTCACAAGAGATTTGTGCAGAAGCTAGAGGATCAGGTCATTTAACAGGAAGGGCACTGTAATGGATCAGAGAATACCTGACAGGGAGGCAACAACGAGTCATGGTAAGAGACGAGGTATCACAATGGGCGCCTGTGACGAGCGGGGTTCCACAGGGGTCAGTCCTAGGACCAGTGCTATTTTTGGTATATGTGAATGAAATGACGGAAGAGATAGACTCAGAAGTGTCCCTGTTTGCAGATGATGTGAAATTAATGAAAATAATTAAATCAGATGAGGAACAGGCAGAACTACAAAGAGACCTGGACAGGCTGGACACGTGATCCAGCAACTGGCTACTCGAATTTAACCCCGCCAAATGAAAAGTCATGAAGATCGGAGAAGGGCAAAGAAGACCGCAGACAAAGTATAGGCTAGGTGGCCAAATGCTGCAAACCTCACTCAAGAAGAAAGATCTTGGGGTGAGTATAATACCCAGCACATCTCCGGAAGCACACATCAATCAGATAACTGCTGCAGCATATGGGCGCCTGGCAAACCTGAGAATAGCGTTCCGATACCTCAGTAAGGAATCGTTCAAGACTGTACACCGTGTACGACAGGCCCATACTGGAGTATGCAGCACCAGTTTGGAACCCACACCTGGTCAAGCACGTCAAGAAATTAGAGAAAGTGCAAAGGTTTGCAACAAGGCTAGTTCCAGAGCTAAGGGAAATGTCCTAAGAAGAAAGGTTAAGGGAAATAGGCCTGACGACACTAGAGGACAGAAGGGTTAGGGAAGACATGATAACGACATACAAAATACTGCGAGGAATAGATAAGGTGGACAGAGACATGTTGTTCCAGAGATGGTACACAGAAACAAGGGTCACAATTGGAAGTTGAAGACTCAGATGAGTCAAAGGGATGTTAAGAAGTATTTATTCAGGACCTGAGTCTCGACCCCTGCAACCACAAATAGGTGAGTACATTGAAAACGTATGGCGCCATACTGTCACTCTATACTGAACACTAAATAGAAACTAATTTCAGCGCAGGAACTAACAACTGCACATAAATTAATAACAACGCAAGAACTAGCAACTACGCAAGAACTAACACCTATATACTGACTAATAACTATGCAGGAACTAAAAAAAAAAAGTGCGCCAAACGAATATACAATTAATAAATGACAATTAGTACCTTGGCGAGATGTTATGAGGCACGTAAGTATCCCTGTCTTCTAATAATATGTTAATTTTTCCCTCTACAATCTACCTTGACCATATTTACTATCACATTTGCTTTGTCTGCTTCATAAGTAAAGTCTATGATCTTTCTTTAATTCATAATATAACTTAACAAATGTTTGAGGACAATTGTTTTGTAGAGGTCTGAGATTTGCTCAGACCTCTACTACACAATTGTTCTCAAACATTTGTTAAGTTATACCATGAATTAAAGAAAGATCGTAGACTTTACTTATGAAACAGACAAAGCAAATGTGATAGTAAATATGGTCAATTTAGATTATAGTGGAAAAATGAGCATGTTATTAGAAGACAGGGATACTTACGTGCCCCTTAAGCGTGTGTGTCGGGAGAGAATCTTCTGAGTGAATTAACAAGTGGGACTCTGGAGTCTGGTTAACACTAATAACTCACGTGAAGAGCTCTTTCATACCAAAAGTCTTTCATAGTTACCAGTTAATTGGCCAGATCATACGTTACGACAGTCAAGTTTGGACACGGATTTTGTTAGTTCGTTAACTAGATTGCAAGAATATATTAAGTCGACGTCGCAGAGGAGAAAATTCACTCATTAATATTAAATTCACTGACAAGTTCTTAACAGTATGCTCATACAGCGCCTGGGGACTGGGATGTAACGAGTTTTGATCCAAGCAAGGATCCATTTCCATGGATCAGTGAGTGTCTCATGATTCGTTTACTTGGATCACGATACATACACTGGCATGAAGGCACCCTCTTGAAGGGAAGACTCACCCCAACTGTGACATCACTCCACGGAACACGGTAGCTAGAATTCCTTTCCATACCCAACAGTAGTTACTTTTTCATGAGTCGATATTATACTTATTTTATTTAGTATTTATATATTTAGTAAGAAATACAAGCTGTAGAGTATGTACAGGCGTCTTACGTTATGATGATGCTACCACAAACCCATGTTATTGTATTTGAGTTGATACAGTATCATGGATTACGAACTAAATTGCGGGTCAGAAACCTTTAATAGATAGAAGATATAATTTATTCACCAGTTAAAATAATATTAATTGCAATATTAAGGTTAGGGTCTTAAAAATATATTAACTGTTTAACAGACACTATAAAGATAGTATGTACCTAGCATGCAGGTATTCGAGAGCCACTAGGAATCATAAGACAACACTTGTCCAATAAAGGTGTAAAGGTAATTTGCAGTGAGCATACTTACTGGACAGTACAATGGGACAAGAAATTTAAATGAATAAATAGTAAATATGATTGGAATCGTCATCTACTAGTAAAATGATTTCATCAGTTTCGTAAGTTATGATCAGAATAACAAAATCACATATGATCCTTCAACATTATTTTATGACATGCATAACTGATAATTTTAAAGTCATTTAGTTTTCGAAGAGAATAATTTAAGTTCACACATTAAATTATTTATATTAGAATTGATGTATGATGCTTAACTATGACTGAAAATGAATTTGCAAACTTTTCACTGATACAATAAGCATCATCGACACTTGCTGACGGACAAGGAACAATGTCAGTTACGATGAACATTATGCCTTTGATTGCTGAGTAATAGAAAGAAGAATGAGCCCTTAACCAGTTCAGAAATGTAGTATAGTGTTTAGCATCATGACCCGTGCTGCTGGCTCGTAGGCCACAGAGCTTATCTGAAGACTTTATGCCTCAGAAGTTTTCAAAAGCATGGGAGACAGGCACACACTTAGGCAACACATGCATTAGTTCAGCCTGAGTGCTTGAAGTAACACCTCGGCCATGACATAAACTTTCAGGAACCTTGAACATTCGCATGAGAACCTGCTTAACTGTATGGTCAGCGAAATTACTGCTTCATCGTGGAATTCAGATACCTTCTCGTAAAGCGTGCATCTGCAACATGCCCAGCTGCAAGAAGAATAGGAATAGTCTCGTTGACAACATATTGATGGAACTCTCGGTCACCTCTACACTCTGCACGATTGAAGAACATCAAAACTCAACTGACGCTGAGCCACGACTTCCCTGTAAGGCGCTCCCCTGGCAGATCCTGACGCTGAGCCACGACTTCCCTGTAAGGCGCTCCCCTGGCAGATCCTGACGCTGAGCCACGACTTCCCTGTAAGGCGCTCCCCTGGCAGATTCTGACGCTGAGTCACGACTTCCCTGTAAGGCGCTCCCCTGGCAGATCCTGACGCTGAGCCACGACTTCCCTGTAAGGCGCTCCTGGCAGATCCTGACGCTGAGCCACGACTTCCTGTAAGGCGCTCCCCTGGCAGATCCTGACGCTGAGCCACGACTTCCCTGTAAGGCGCTCCCCTGGCAGATCCTGACGCTGAGCCACGACTTCCCTGTAAGGCGCTCCCCTGGCAGATCCTGACGCTGAGCCACGACTTCCCTGTAAGGCGCTCCCCTGGCAGATTCTGACGCTGAGTCACGACTTCCCTGTAAGGCGCTCCCCTGGCAGATCCTCAACCAGATTATCCACGACCTGTGTGAGTTGTGTGAACATTGTTTCCTTCAACAATATCAGTAGCGCACTCAGCATTCAGATGCATCTCGTGTATACCCTGCAGGCACTTTAAGTGGCTTTATCATTACAATATATGGACATAACATGACTGTAGAAAAATATACAGCAGACAGTCGAAGATGAGGTAATCAGTCCCTCAGCCTAGGAACAGGTGATGAGCACCTAAGTCAAGACTTAGGTGCTCGTCACCGAAGGTGAATATATTTGCAAAACTAACACTTAACATTAATCTAAAATGAGTATGGAAGAAATTTTCTAAATTCGATACGCAGCTCCTATACTCCTAGCGCAGCTTCCCCATCACATGCTGAATGTATAGTAAGTTTATTTAGGCACAAGTACACATAAGTACAATTATCATACATAATGTAAATTACCTAGGATAAACCAAAAAAAAAGGTGAGACAAAGTGGGGAGGTCTTCCCAGACCTCATTCTATCTAGTGCAAGAACAACCTGTCTATACTGCAGTAATGTTCGTAACTGCATTATATATTGGACCGTGTAACAAGCTTGTGACCAAGTTTAGGATCTACTTGTACTGCTGTCTGCTCCTAATTCCCTTCGCGTGTCACATATAAAAGTCTGAATGACCTTTCGGCCCCAGCGCTCTAAAAAATTCCACGATCCCATCGCCTTCAATGTCACAACACTCAAGAACGCGTGTGAAACCCCATAATAACAAGGCCGTTGTGAACGCGTGTGAAACCCCCCATAATAACAAGGCCGTTCACTGTGACGGTGTTAAGGTTTACCTGTGGAGTACGTGTAGTGAAGTCCCTCGCTTGTGAAGTCACCTTCCTGCCCCCTATCTGCTCCCGGAACTAAATGTAACCTAAAATTTATAAATATTTATGTAAACTGTGGTTGGCTAATTGGTTTCAAGGATTGTTTTGTAAACCCTTTCGACTACACGAGGGTCATTAAGGTTGTATGAGACAGTTTTACCATCAGTCAAGAATACATTAATTACTGAAATAGGGATTAAAATAAGCTTTCAGCGCAATACCCTGAGACAAATACACCTCTCGGTGTATATATTCTGTCAAAGATTGATTGGTTAATGGGGATTAAATCCTACTGATTACACTAGGCTCATTACGGCTACACGGTAACTGTTCTTCATTAGACAAGAATAGTTTAATCCCTAAAATAGGGATTATTTAAAGTAAACTCGTAGCATATATACGCTGAGAGAAATGTACACCTCGGGGTATATATATCCTTTCCTTGTCAACGTCAGCCTTGTTACTGATACCAACAAAGTGATTTAAGAAGACACGTGAGCAAACACTAGCACATACTTATTAGAAAACGTTTCGACCCCGGGACCTTAAAGTGATCAGGGTCCTAGGACCGAAATGTCACGTGTCTTTTTTAAAGCAGCAAAGATAGCTTTCTCAGAAATTTCACGAGTAGGTTTAGGATTTAAAGAAAATAACAAAGATGGTTGTAGTATATTAGTGATAACAAATGTTATCGTTGTCACGATGGGGAAGATATTGCACTAAATAATAATTATGTAAAATAAGAGTAATATAAAGTTATAAGGAGTTGAAAATAATTTTTTAAATATACAAATATATATATATATATATATATATATATATATATATATATATATATATATATATATATATATATATATATATATATATATATATATATATATATTAGCTCAGAGGCATCCACACCAGAGTATGTCCTCGGATCACGGTAAAACACCTAGCTCTGATGGGTGCGTGATCCTTGTAGGATTGCGTGGTCCTGTGGGTTAGAGCGTCATGTGTGATTTTCGCTCACCATGGGGCGGATCAAAACGATATGGGTTCAAATCCTCGGCTAGTCGCAGTGTTGTTATTGATATATATATATATATATATATATATATATATATATATATATATATATATATATATATATATATATATATATATATATATACAGTATATAGTATGTGAGCATGCATTTATTTAGTAATTTCTAAATAATTGTTTGGAAATTAAGTCTTGGTAAGATTTTACAACATAAAAAAATACGTAGCACCTACCCTTTCTGTGAGAGCTGGAGGAGCAGCGGGAGGAGCAGCTGGAGGAGCAGCGGGAGGAGCAGCTGGAGGAGCAGCTGGAGGAGCAGCGGGAGGAGCAGCAGCAACCTCTCAGCATAAAAACTGGACCCGAGTGTTGGTATCAGGTTAGCCGGTACCTTCCCCTGGTCACAGCCACTTACCTTCTACATCACCCTCCCTGCTCCCTGTGTTATAGAGTTCCACAGGGGAAACATTTCTATTATATCTCTTTGTGGCTTCAGGGATCGTCGCCCCCGCGGCCCGGACGTAGAAAAGGTCTCCTAAATTAGAAAGAAAATGAGAGCTAATAAGAAAAAAAAAACGGACAGTAAAGCAAAGTGTATATTGAATGTTAAGTATAATTATTTACGATTTACGTATCTTTCGTGTTCGAGAGATAAAAGAAAGACCTACGTTGTTAATTATATAAAACAGGATAGCAACACACTGCGGATGGGCATATTGTCTGTTCCCCAATTATGGTTTCTGCCTTACCATGACGCCTCCCAAACTGTTGTTTGTGCCCCATCAATGTGGTTAGTGCCCCATCAATATGGTTAGTGCCCCATCAATGTGTCTGCTTCTACCGTATTTCCAGCCTTACTATGACACCTGTTTCCCCACTGAGGTTCCTGTCCTATCATAATGTCTCTTTCCCGACTGTGGTTCCTGTCCTGCCATAACTTTATTTTTTCCCTCGATTAAGGTTCATGTAATAATAGTACGAGATAATGGATAAAAACAAACGAGCATCATTAAAAAAAACTTTAGACGACGTACTGCCTGCACGGCAAGCTTTGTCAAGTTTGATGAAGCCTGCACAGCAAGCTTCATGAAGCCTGATGGCTGGATGAAGCCTGCTGTTCGGTAGAAACGTCGTCTGACTCTAAGTAGTATTGCTGTTTTTGTGTCTTTATCAATAACAAGTATGGTTCCTGCCTTACCATAGTGCCTTCCCAGACCAAAGTGGTTTTTTTTTGCTCTTGTCGTTGTTCATCATATTTATCCCCGACACGGATTCCGGCAACTTCAATTTTTTCCCCTCTGCTTTTCGGATGTGGATGGCGTCTTCTCTTCCCCACTCATCCTTGTTTCTCCATCGCGTCTCCGTTTCTTAATTGGTAATTTTCGATTTTTTTTTATCACTTCGTAAAATTTATATTTATTTTCTTCATCGTTGTCATATTACAAATCCTCGTAAATCCTTCGTCTCTGACCACTGCAATTTCCTCTTTTCTCATCGCGCACGCACGCACGCACACACACACACATAAAGTGTCTATCGACAAGTCCCTTCGACAACTGGTAACAGCATACACACACACACACAGACACATACACACACACATAAAGTGTCTATCGACAAGTCCCTTCGACAACTGGTAACATCACACACACACACACACACACACATACACACACATAAAGTGTCTATCGACAAGTCCCTTCGACAACTGGTAACAGCATACACACACACACACACCAGTAGCGACCAGTGAGGAGGCGGGGCCAGGAGCTATGAATCGACCCCTGCAAACACAATTAGGTGAGTATACAGATTCCTCCCTCAACAGGCCAGGTGTCTATCGATAAGTGCCTTTGACAACTGGTAACTAAAGCAAACGTGCACATGAAAATGGGAGAGACGTAAATTAGAAGTGAGACAGAATACATATTGTGATGGATGTATACACGTAAATCGGATCAGATCAGTAATGGCTTATGCAGAACAAGCCTGAGACCTTTTTCTTATTGCTATACTCAACGGGTCATTAAAAATATTATACATAAAATATTGCAAACCAATGATATAACATGCAGGACTAGTGGAACCTCGCTTCTAATCAAACAGAGATTCGAGAAAGTCTAGTGGTTTGCAACCAGACTTGCCCCAGAACCGAGGGGATTGCCATACGAGGAAAGCCTTGAGGAGCTTTATGCATCGTTATCGGAAAAAGAGAGGATCTGCTAGGATATAGTGGCGACATACAAGACAGAGGCACTAGAAGGTTAGATAGTACAAGAGTGTTTGATATGAGAGGTAGCAACAGCGAGGCTCTGATGGAAGTGATGGGTCAGTATGAAATATTCAGTAGTTAAGAGTAGTGACAAGTGCAACAACTTGAATGAATTCTACACAGTTTCACGAGCGAGTATGCTAAGATTCAAGAGACCAGGAATCAACGCAACAGACGAGTTTAGGTTATAGGACCAGGACTTAATTAAGAGTTGGACTCAGCAAGAACAACTCGGTGAGTACACACACACACACACACACACACACGCAGTTCGATCTATCAAATAATTCAGCTGTTTCTGGCGTCGATCCATTGGTGTAAATTGCCATTGGGACAAACAAAACGTAAATGCGTCAGTTGTTTTGTCGTTGTTACTGGAATGTTCCTCTAGCAATGGTAGCTCTTGTATTTTAACTTAAAAAGAAAATAAGTGAAATGCGTATATTAAAGGCAAGCTAAAAGATTTTTTTTTACATATGTATACTTAAATCACCACATATTTTCTAAATTTTGTTATATTATGTTTTATTCTTGTATCCTTATTCCACAAACCCTACTTTATTTCTAACTCTTGTGCTATTTATCTTCAAATTTCGTTACGATTCTGCATATTTGGTGTCATTTCTCAATTCTAAATATGAAAATCTGGCCTTATTCCAAAAATTTGCTTCAGTAAGAACATCATTACTCATACATTTTATTTTGCTGTAGAGAAGACATAGAAGTCTTTATGAAATGCTCTGACAAGCAACCCATGTAAAAAGTGACATTGAGTTCGTGGAAGATCATCGCCTCTTCCTACCATGCAATTTAGTCCACCCAGGTTAGTTAACCCGACATCCGCCACATATCCTCCACACATCCACCCACTCACCCTAGCTCTACTTACGCACCTACTGCACCTTCATATTCTTGCTCAATATCCTTGTTTTCTGACCCACCCAACACGCCGGACTACTCGGGCATTCTGACTTCATTCACAATACCTGATTGCTTCTACGTGTTCGCCTATGTTCTAAGATATATGAATGGTCATAACTATGACCATAATTTTTAAAGGGGTGAACCGGTAAGCCAGAGGAAGGCCTCGGTCAGATGACCAAAAGCTCCAACGGCGGGTCATCATATGACTAAGACCCGCGTCAGGAAACACTTGTCCTGTTTCCTGACGAACCTTGCCTAACCTAACCCATATTCTACGAACCCAGCTTCACGAATCACAAGTGGCGTTCCGCAGGGATCAGTTTTAGGCCATATATTGTTAATAATTTATAATAACGACCATGATGTGCAAATAAAATGCGACATGAGTAAGATCTCTGACGACACAATAATAGACAGTAAATAAATTCGGAAAAGGATGCCACTGAATTTCAAGACCCTTTAGTCAAGCCTATTTCGTGGACTGGAAAATGGCAGATGAAGTTCAATATAGAGAAGTGCAAAGTCCTGATTCTTGAAATGGTAACAACTCTTACACTTAAAAACTTGGTAATGTAGAGCGTAATCATGCATAATATGAAAAAGACTTAGGAGTCATGGTAAACAGAAACCTGAAGCTAAGACAGAAGTGTCTAAGCGTAAATAATAAGGCTAACTGAAATTTGGATTTACGAGTATGTATATGTAAAATGAGCCCAGTGATTATATTACGGCTCCGTATATTATTATTAAGGACTTATATTATGTACCTCAGTCCACCCTATAATGATTTTTTTTAGAGGAAAATGGATTCAGAGTCCTGAATCTACACTCTCTTGAAAGAGGTAGAATAAGGGAAGACATAACTGAATTATTCAAGTGAAACAATACACAAATAACCATCACATAGGAGAGAAGCTTACTACGTTTCGGTCCACTTGGACTATTTACGGAGAGGGAGCCAGTGTATATAGGAGAGGAGGACAGGGACGGGACAAAGTGAGGAAGAAAGAAGGATGTAGAGAAGTAGTGGTAGAGGTAAAGTTGGTAGAGGAAGTAGAAGTAGTAGTGGTGGTGGTGGTGGTAGTAGTAGTAAGTAGGGGGAGTAGTGGTAGATAGAAAGGGAAGTGAAGCGAGGCAATAGTAGTAGAAGTAGTAGTATTGGTAGTGGTAGCAGTATTATTATTTATAGTAATGGAGTAGTAGTAGTAGAAGTAGAGGTGAAGTAAATTTACGAGCAAGGAGGAGCACTGCAGGGGAGCTAATGGCCAACAAGGGTGGAACCAAAATCGCAGGGGGTAAAAAAGTGAAGGACAGAACACACCTATGCAGAAAAAAATGGAAAAGGAGAAGAGGTAGGAAGAGGAGGAGAAAAAAAGATCAGGTCGTCACAAGTGTTCAGAAGTTTGGAGCATTTGACACTGTAATGAGACAAAGCCAGGACTAAGATTCATATTAGGAAAGTTGTGTATAAGGGATGCTTGAACAAGACGGCGTCTGTGAAGGCTAGAAGGGTAGACAGTTTTAGCAGAGGACCAAACTAACACTCTTCACAGTAATCTAGATCATATATCTCCTCCTGCTATTGATGCCTCCAGAGTCTACTCTATTTTCTACTCCTTTTGTCCTCTTCAATAATTTGGAAAAAACTAGCCACTCTCTTTCTGACAGACTTAAAAATTACAAACGAAGTGTTAGACTTGCCGACACCAATAATGCTCTTTTCTGTCGTGTTAAAGAACACAGTCATCCTATTGACTGGTCCTCTTCCAAAACTGCCCACCCTTCTTCTAGGCTTCACAAACGCCATGTTGTTGAAACATCCCTTACGCACAACGTTCTAATATGAGTCTTAGTTCCGGCTTTGACTCTGTAGATGCCTTCCTTTCTCATTACATTGTCAAATGATACAAATTTTAGAACACTCCTGGCTGGCTTGACTTGGTCTTTTCTTCTCGTCTCCCTACCTCTTCTCCTTTCCCATTTTTTCCTATGTCTTCCTTCCTTCTGCCTAGGTGAGTACTGTTCTTCAGTTTCCCCCCCCCCCCAGTGTTTTTGGTCCCACGCTCGTGGGCCATTAGCTCTCCTGTAGTGCTCTTTTTACTCTATTTCTACTACTATTACTGCTACTCCATTACTACTACTACCACTACTTCTACTACTGTTTCCTTGCTTCACTCCCCTTTCTGTCAACCACTACTCCCCCTACTTACCTTACCACTGCTACTTCCTCTACCAGCATAACCTCTACCACTACTTCTTCACTTCCTTTTTTCTTCCTCTCTCTGTCCCGTCCCTGCCCCCCTCTACTGTATATACTGGCTCCCTCTCCTTCGTGTGTTAGCGTGACTTGTAAATGGTCCAAGTCGGACCGAAACGTCGTCATTAATTTCTCTTTCCTATGTGCCGTTTTTTTGTGTTTTGTTTCAGTTACGGAACTGTGCCTTTTTTTTCTTCCTCTCTCTTTATTCAGGCAGAAAACAGATATAAATAAAAGAGATATAGATAGGGAACTGAGGATATCCAAGCAAGAAGAACTCGAAATATTGGCTTCAAATTAGATAAACTTAGATTTAGGAAAGTGCTTGCTAGGTGAAGATGTCGAGGAGTGGTACAAATGCCAAGTATGAGCACTGAAGCTAAAACCTTGGGTAATTTTGAAAATCAGTTTGACAGCTCTCGATGAAAGGAAGTGGAGTTGGATGGTCTTAGATGGTATGGGGATCTTGTTTCGAGGATTTGGAGTTAAGCTGATTTTTGTTCGAGAGATGAGAATTAGGGTACTGGAGATGGAGTAGGTGTGGAAGGGGAGACGGATTAATTGGGGAGTGGTGAGGGAGGGATGAAGACAGGTAGGGGGTAGGGGAATGGAGTAAGTGGGAGTTAGGGGGGAATGCGAGAGGCGTGTGAGCGGGAGGTTGTACGGGATGGAGAAATTTATCTCCAACATGGGGCAGGCTGCAAAAGGGCTGCGACCTCTCTCTCATTCCCACACTGCAAGATGCAGGTGATGGATGGAGGTCATGTCCTCTCTGTCCATTAGCAAGATGAAGGGAGATCTTATGTCTTGCAAAGAAGCATCATTAAGCCATACCACAATACCCATATATCTTACAATGTATTTTTGATTGCAACTAAATTGGATCTAAACTGAATGTAGATAAGACGTACATTTGAGCCTGGTTGTGTGTTGGTTGTGGACGTTAAGACGCCTTTCCCTCCTGCCCATCAAAAATCTGCGAAATATTTCCTTCAATTGTTTGTCCGAGGAAACCCCCTTTCCCTAAGTCCTTTAAAACTATGCAGTAATAAGCTTTTAGTCTAATAATATAGGTAAAAGGATCCATGTACTGTGGAACACCTCGGAGTTAAGGAATTCACATTCTTTGACTCAGCTACATCATAATGGCTGGCATCCATACCTTCCAGACATTATGTCAGCATTTTTACGCTCATATAAGGGGGCGTGGACGACGAGAAGTCATCTAGCCATACAAGATCGATAGATCGATCTTGCAGGATCAATCTGAGTGAGCAGATGAACCGGGGCAGAGCGTTACCGGCGATCACACAGCACTACCGGAGGGTATTCCGGGGATCAACGCCCCCGCGGCCCAGTTCATGACCAGGCCTCCTGGTGGATCAGGGCCTGATCAACGAGGCTGTTACTGCTGGCCGCACGTAGTCCAACGTACGAATACGATAGAACTAACCACTTCTATACCGTGACAAGAAGGCGATTGCCCAAATCTAGGTCAGGCATCGGAAGCTTGCAAGGTGACATAGGCCATCAGGACGAGTGTAACCCTGGTCACAATCACTATCATATCCCTGTGAGACATAAGATAGCTGACTCATCAAAGGAGACGCCTAGGTTGTGGCTGCTAGAAGTCTTAAGCTATGTATTTAATGATGAGTACCCCCAAGACCACCATTGGTCTTCAATGTTGTATTTATCTAACTAAAGGTCCCCCAGAGGAAACTTAATCCGAAGAAATTGAGTTAAGATGGTCTTGATCCGAGGAACGGGAGTTAGGTTGGTTCTAAAATAATCTTGATCCGAGGAATTGGAGTTAAGTCGGAAAAAAGATAAATGATTTAGGGAAAACGTACCATAATCGAGAAAAGACTCCAGGCATAACTGGACCATAGTGAGACCAGTCATACAGAAGACCAGTCATAGCGGGATAACTGGTCATACAGAATACCAGTCATACAGAAAACCAATCATACAGAAGACCAGTCATACAGAAGACCAGTCATACAGAATACCAGTCATACAGAAGACCAGTCATACAGAAGACCAGTCATACAGAAGACCAGTCATACAGAAGACCAGTCATACAGAAGACCAGTCATACAGAAGACCAGTCATACAGAAGACCAGTCATACAGAAGACCAGTCATACAGAAGACCAGTCACAGCGGGCTAACCAATCATACAGAAGCAGGTGTTCTTCATTCAAGGTTCATTTAAAGGACTCCAATGGAAATAAGTCACTGACTTTTTTTGGGTTATCCTAGGTTCTCTACACATATGCTATGTATGATAATCTATGTACCTGTATTTGTGTATACCTAAATAAACTTACTAAGGATGGAGTGGGGTGGAGTAGAGAGTAGGGAGACTGGGTGGGTACTCTTGGAAACATTGGCCTCACTTGTGGATAAAATAATTAGCGCATGTGTGATGGAGGAGGGTGTTGATGGAGGAGTGGCAGGTGCTGCGCCATTCACTGCACCATAGTATAGGGTGCCGACCTGATATAGAGGGAGGGAGGGAGGGGTGAGAGGGATTGTCCAAGTGTCTAAGGGGTGATGAAGATGGGATGAGAGGGGAAGATTAGGTGGGTGAGGGAGGGTAGGGATGATGGGTTAAAGTGGAAAGCATTGAAATTACTAGTGGATGGCAGTTGGTTTTGATCCGAGGAATGGGAGTTAAGTTGATCCAAGATCATAAATGATCTTGCTTATAAAAAGTTAGATGCTTTGGGAAAAAACACCTGCTCCCCGGGGTGCACCTATCAGTCTGGGATACCCGATCAAACTGGCATAACAGATCATACAGGGATGACCAGTTATACAGTGGTGACTGATCATACAGGGATGACCAGTCATACAGTGGTGACTGATCATACAGGGATGACCAGTTATACAGTGGTGACTGATCATACAGGGATGACCAGTCATACAGTGGTGACTGATCATACAGGGATGACCAGTTATACAGTGGTGACTGATCATACAGGGATGACCAGTTATACAGTGGTGACTGATCATACAGGGATGACCAGTTATACAGTGGTGACTGATCATAGCGAGATGACCGATCATTCTGAGATTGATCATACAGAAGAAAAGTACACTACTTAAATAAACTCGTATTAGGTTGTAATAAACGACTATCAATGAATAAACAGAAAGATGGAAGGGAGGCTCGAATCGTGGTCCTGAAATTGGCAGGTCAATAGCTCCACAGCTTCGGCTACGGGACTTCTAATAGGGAATATTCGGAAACAGAACTTCTATACATATACATCAATTCTATGATTTACCTCGTTAAGAGACAACACAATAAGTGTCAGGGGCCCAAGACTGTTCAACTGCCTCCCAGCATACATAAGGGGTATTACCAATAGACCCCTGGCTGTCTTCAAGAAGGCACTGGACAGGCACCTAAAGTCGGTACCTGACCAGCCAGGCTGTGGTTCGTACGTTGGACTGCGTGCGGCCAGCAGTAACAGCCTGGTTGATCAGGCCCTGATCCACCATGAGGCCTGGTCACAGACCGGGCCGCGGGGGCGTTGACCCCCGGAACTCTCTCCAGGTAAACTTCTAGACCCATCTACTGACAAGTCCACTCCTTCCCTCCAATCTGATATCCAGTCTTTTATTACCAATTTATTTTTATCCTAATCATCTTGTCCTTTCCTACGTTTACTTTAAATTTCCTTCTTTTACATACCCTTCCAAACTCGTTCACCAACCTCTGCAATTTCTTTTCAGAATCTCCCAAAAGCACAGTGCCATCCTCAAAAAGCATCTGTGACGACTCCCACTTTGTGTTAGATTCTTTATCTTTTAATCCTACACCCCTTGCCAACACTCGAACATCCCCGCCTCTACAACCCGATCTATAAATATATTGAACAACCATGGTGACATCTTGCATGCCTGTCTAAGGCCTACTTTAGCTGAGAAATAATCTCCCTCTCTCCTACATTCCCTAACCTGAGCCTCACTATCCTCGTAAAAACTCTTAACTGCTTTCAGTAACTTACCACATATTCCATACATTTGCAACATCTGCCACATTGTTCTCCTATCTACCCTATCATATGCCTTTTCCAAAACCATAAATGCAACGAAAACCACTTTACCCTTATCTAAATGCTGTTCACCTATGTGCTTAACTGTAAACACTTGGTCTATACATCCCCTACCCTTCCTAAAGCCTCCTTGTTCATCTGCGATTCTGCTCTCCATCTTACCCTTAATTCTTTCAATAATAACTATCATACACTTTACCATGTATACTCAACAGGCTTATTACCCTATAATTTTTACACTTTTGTCCTCTTTGCCTTTATACAAAGGGACTATGCATGATCTCTGCCAATCCCTAAGTACCTTCCCTTCTTCCAAACATTTATTAAATAATAGCACCAACTATTCCAAAACTATATCCTCACCTGGTTTTAACATTTCTGTCTTTATCTTATCAGTCCCAGCTGCTTTACCCCCTTTTATTCTGTCCACTGCCTCACGCACCTCCTTCACTCTCACAATTGGCTCTTCCTCATCCCTACAAGATGTTATACCTCGCTGCACAATTCACGAAATCACAGCTTCCCTATCTTCATCAACATTTAACAGTTACTCAAAATATTCCCTCCATCTTCCTGATACCTCCAATTCTCCGTCTAATAACTCTTTTCTCCTATTTTTAACTGTCATATCCATTCGTTTCCTAGTCTTTCTTAACTTATTAATATCAGCAAACTTTGTTGATAGTATTTCACCCACTTTCTCATTTGCTGTACTTTAACATTATTTCTTAACCTGTCTTTTCCTTTCCGTATACTCCTCCCTCATTGCATTACTTGTACTTTGTAAAAACCTATCATATGCTAACTTCTCTCTTACTACTCTCTTTACCTCATCATTCCATCAATCGCTCTTCTTCCCTCCCGCACCCACTTTCCTGCAACCACACACTTCTGCTGAACACTAATACTGCATTCTTAAATGTATCCCATATATTTTCAACCTCATTGCCTATTGTTACGTCAGGGGCCCTATCTAGGCCTGTTTTGGCCCTTTCTGTAACAAGATGTCGAATAAAGGTCTGGTCTAGTTATCCTTGGACAGAGATGCCATTTTAATTTGGGGATTATAATTAGGAGACAATGATCCGACTAAATAAAATTTATGATCTTTAATACAAAAGAGGGAGAGGGAGAGACTTATCCTAGGCTCTATGAAGGCCAGGACTGATTTGAGGCCACTCCTCCAAGCCTTACAATACATCGCATCACGTGATACACCCGTGTTGTGGGTGTCTTTTCGTGGATTGGGTAATAATACAAACGCGATTAGTTTGGTAACAAACAACAAAAGGCCGCAGTCAGAATGATAACAAATTCCCACTCTAGACAGCATACTCCACCAATATTCAAAAGTCTCAAACTACTCACCGTAAAGAACATTCATACTTACTCTTGTGCCTACTACATATATAAAACTTTACACTCTAATATAAACCCTCTGCTCAAAACTCTCCTCACCAACTTTAATAGGACCCATGACCACAACACACGACACAGATCACTTTTTGATATACCCCGTGTTCATATCAACCTATGTAAAAATTCTATGCACATAAAGGGCCCCAGAATCTGGAATTCATTACCAGTAAATATTAAGATAATCTTGTCTGAAAATCAATTTAAGACTCAACTCAAAAACCACCTACTCACCCAAACCTAAATGATCATGCTATAAACTACTTTGAAAAATGCTCATTGTTACTTTCCTATACGATAATCTCAATTTTTAATAATATGTTACTATTATGTTACCCCCTACTCATATTATAAGTTAATGTCAAAAATGCTCAATGTTATTTTCCTTAAGATAATCTCAATTCCATATTATCATTCAAGAATCTTAACACCTGTAACAATCTAAGATCTAATATCATTATATAATAATTTAAACAGTAAAATTTCATCATATTGTAATTTTGAAAATAATTTTTAACTAGAATAAACTCAATAAATTTCTCTAATATTAAGTACCTAGTTTTTAAGGACTAGAATAAGCTGCCCCTAATGCCATGGCATGTCAGTGGCTCTCCTTGCACTCAATTTACATTGTAACTTCCAATACCCATGTAACCTGCAATGAAATAAAATTTGTTTGTTTGTTTGTTTGTTTGTTTAAAATATATAGGAGTACCAGAGCCCGTAGCAGCCTGACCTGTCTCTCTGCTCCCTCAACTATAACTGACTCTGGAGGGGCCTGAGAGGCGTTCGTATTCGAAGACTGACCTTTTGACACTGCTTAGGTCATCAGAAAAGTCTGGTAACGGCCAATGATCACGTGCAAGCTTGTGACTCACTAACAGTTATATGCTACTAATACTATCACTGAACTGCTAGTGACACCCGTACTTCATTGGCTGTGCGATGGACAGCCAGACACTAACAAACTAACGACAGTTAACAAGGCAGTTAATCACAGTGAAGCGCCTATCACTAAAAATGAACATCCTACCTATAAACATAGCTAACAATATACGGGCACATAATAATATAAAGCAAAATATCTTCATTTTAGCTATTAATGAAGATATCGGTAATATAATATTAAGTGAAAAGGAAATTATATACATACAACATTAATTATCAACATTGGGTCCAATCAGAGGACGCAACACCTATAATCTCACTAACCCATCTTTCTTCCAGTAGTTGTTTATATCTTACCCTAACTGCCTCCTTTAATTTATAAACCTTCATCTCAATCTTACTTGCTGATATAATTATCTTTGTTTCCCATCTACCTTTAACTCTTACTGTGGCTACAACTAAAATATCTTATATATCTGCAGCCCCTCTGTAAACATGCACATCCTGAAGTCCTACCCACCAGTCTTTTATCTACCAATACATAGACTAACAGACTAGTGTCATTACACCCTATATCATATCCTGTATACTTATTTAACCTCTTTTTCTTAAAATATTACCAAATCCCCTTCTTTTTAATATATATATATATATATATATATATATATATATATATATATATATATGTCGTGCCGATTAGGTAAAACTGGTCAATTAGCAAGAACTCATTTAAAATTAAGTCCTTTCTAAAATTTTCTCTTATACGTTTAAAGATATTTTTTTTTCATTTATGTTAATGTAAGAATTTATAATTTTGTACCAAGAGAAACTTTGAAAACCTACCTAACCTTATTACAACAAGCGCAATTTATTTTAGCTAACCCAACTAAATATATTTTAGATACGTTAACATTAATTTAATAATAAACAAACACAATGAAATATATTTTTCGTTATGTTCAGAATGATTTTGGCGAAATTATTGCATACACAAATTTTCACTTGTCTTATATGGCAAGGTGAGCGTTGCTATTTAAGCCAAAATCGCAAGTTTTACCTAATCGGCACGACATATATATATATATATATATATATATATATATATATATATATATATATATATATATATATATATATATATATATATATATATATATATATATATATATATATATATATATATATATATATATATATATATATATATATATATATATATACATATATATATATACACGAAAATCTCATCCAGCTCTTCCGAGCTGGTGCGCGTCCCAGAATACAGCATGCATTACCCCTCTGAACAGCAGCGCTGAGTCGCTGGAACAGAAAACTAGCTGCCCTGGGATCCCTAGTTACCCTGTTGAGTCTTTTGCCCAGCTCCTTGAGGAACTTAGATGCACTCTTTCCCCATGAGAGAAGGGTCTCTGAGCCTATGGGAACAAACATATAATGATGGGCAAGTTCTCCATATTTTCTCGACTTCTGGGACTCCCTGAAGGTGGCAGCAGCCCCTCCTTCCTCCCTGGTGTACTGGAGATAGGTATCAGCCAAGGTAGATGCACATGTGTAGTCCCACACCACCTGCTTGCCGTCTGTCCAGGCTTGAAGGGTGATACCATCTGGACGCTTTTGGTTGCCATCAGATCTGCATAGTTGGGGTGGTTCCCTTACTGCTGGGCATCCGGCTGTATATATATATATATATATATATATATATATATATATATATATATATATATATATATATATATATATATATATATATATATATATATATATATATATATATATATATGGTAGTAGGTTGGTAGACAGCAACCACTCAGGGAGGTACTACCATCCTGCCAGGTGACTGTGAAACAGAAACCTGAAACTGTTTTACATGATGGTAGGATTGCTGGTGTCTTTTTCTGTCTCATAAACATGCAAGATTTCAGGTACGTCTTGCTACTTCTACTTACACTTAGGTCACACTACGCAAACATGTACACGTTTATTGTATACACACTCATCTGAGTTTTCTTTGATTTTATCTTAATAGTTCTTGTTCTTATTGCTTTTCCCTTTCATATCCATGGGAAGTGGAATAAGAATCTTTCCTCCGTAAGCCATGCGTGTTGTAAAAGTCAACTAAAATGCCGGGAACAATGGGCTAGTAACCCCTTTTCCTGTATAGCTTACTAAAAAGAAGAAGAAAATCGTCAAAGTGGGATGTTTGAATGTGCGTGGATGTTGTGCGAATGATAAGAAAGAGATGATTGTAGATGTTATGAATGAAAAGAAGCTGGATGTCCTGGCTTTAAGTGAGACAAAGCTGAAGGGGGTAGGAGAGTTTCAGTGGGGAGAAATAAATGGGATTAGATCAGGGTTTCAAATAGAGTTAGAGCTAAAGAAGGAGTGGCAATAATGTTGAATAATCAGTTATGGCAGGTAAAGAAGGAATATAAATGTATAAATTCAAGGATTATGTGGAGTAAAATAAAGGTTGGATGTGAAAAGTGGGTTATAGTAAGTGTTTATGCACCTGGAGAAGAGAGAAGTGTAGAAGAGAGAGAGATTTTGGGAAATGTTGAGTGAGTGTGTGGGGAGTTTTGAACCAAGTGAGAGAGTAATTGTGGTTGGGGATCTTAATGCTAAAGTGGGTAAAAATGTTGTGGATGGAGTAGTAGGTAAATTTGGGGTGCCAGGGGTAAATGTAAATGGGGAGCCATTAATTGAGCTATGTGTAGAAAGAGGTTTGGTAATAAGTAATACATATTTTATGAAAAAGAGGATAAATAAATATACAAGGTATGATATAGCACGTAAGGAAAGTAGTTTGTTGGATTATGTATTGGTGGATAAAAGGTTGATGAGTAGGCTTCAGGATGTACATGTTTATAGAGGGGCAACGGATATATCAGATCATTATTTGGTTGTAGCTACAGTTAGAGTAAAAGGTAGATGGGACAAAAGGAAAATGGCAACAGCAAGTAAGAGAGGTAAAAGTGTATAAACTAAGGGAGGAGGAAGTTAGGGTGAGATATAAGCAACTATTGGCAGAAAGGTGGGCTAGTGCAAGTAGGAGTAGTGGGGGTTGAAGAGAGTTGGGATAGTTTTAAAAATGCAGTATTAGAATGTGGGGCAGAAGTTTGTGGTTATAGGAGGGTGGGTGCAGGAGGAAAGAGGAGTGAGTGGTGGAATGAAGAAGTAAAGGGTGTGATAAAGAGAAAAAGGTAGCTTATGAGAGGTTTTTACAAAAAGAAGTGTTAGTAGAAGAGCAGAGTATATGGAGAGTAAAAGAAAGGTGAAGAGAGTGGTGAGAGAGTGCAAAAGAAGAGCGGATGAAAGAATGGGAGAGGATCTGTCAAGAAATTTTGCTGAAAACAAGAAAAATTTTGGAGTGAGATAAACAAGGTAAGAAAGCCTAGGGAACGAATGGATTTTAGTTAAAAACAGAGTAGGGAGTTAGTAGATGGGGAGCTGGAGGTATTGGGTAGATGGCGGGAATATTTTGAGGAACTTTTAAATGTCGATGAAAGAGGGAGGCGATAATTTCATGTACTGGCCAGGGAGGTACAACATCGTTTAGGAGTGAAGAAGAGCAGGATGTGAGTGTGGGGGAGGTGCGTGAGGCATTACGTAGAATGAAAGGGGGTAAAGCAGCTGGAATTGATGGAATCATGACAGAAATGTTAAAAGCAGGGGGGGATATAGTGCTGGAGTGGTTGGTATTTTTGTTTAATAAATGTATGAAAGAGGGAAGGTACCTAGGGATTGGCAGCGAGCATGTATAGTTCCTTTATATAAAGGGAAGGGGGATAAAAGAGAGTGTAAAAATTATAGGGGAATAAGTTTACTGAGTATACCAGGTAAAGTGTATGGCAGGGTTATTATTGAAAGAATTAGAGGTAAGACAGAGAGTAGGATTGCAGATGAGCAAGGAGGCTTTAGAGTGGGTAGGGGATGTGTAGATCAAGTGTTTACAGTGAAGCATATATGTGAACAGTATTTAGATAAAGGTAGAGAAGTTTTATTGCATTTATGGATTTAGAAAAGGCATATGATAGAGTGGATAGGGAGCAATGTGGCAAATGTTGCAAGTGTATGGAATAGGTAGTAAGTTACTGAAGGCTGTAAAGAGTTTTTATGAGGATAGTGAGGCTCAGGTTAGGGTGTGTAGGAGAGAGGAGATTACTTCCCGGTAAAAGTAGGTCTTAGACAGGGTTGTGTAATGTCACCATGGTTGTTTAATATATTTATAGATGGGGTTGTAAAAGAAGTAAATGCTAGGGTGTTGGGGAGAGGGGTGGGATTAAATTATGGAGAATTAAATGCAAAATGGGAGTTGACACAGTTACTTTTTGCTGATGATACTGTGCTTATGGGAGATTCTAAAGAAAAGTTGCAAAGGTTAGTGGACGAGTTTGGGAGAGTGTGTAAAGGTAGAAAGTTAAAAGTGAACATAGATAAGAGTAAGGTGATGAGGGTATCAAACGATTTAAATAAAGAAAAATTGGATATCACATTGGAGAGAGGGATTATGGAAGAAGTAAATGTTTTCAGATATTTGGGAGTTGATGTGTCAGCAGATGGGTTTATGAAGGATGAGGTTAACCATAGAATTGATGAAGGAAAAAAGGTGAGTGGTGCATTGAGGTATCTGTGGAGACAAAAACGTTATCCATGGAGGCAAAGAAGGGAATGTACGAAAGTATAGTGGTACCAACACTCTTATATGGGTGTGAAGCATGGGTTGCAAATGCTGCAGCGAGGAGGAGGCTGGAGGCAGTGGAGATGTCCTGTCTAAGGGCAATGTGTGGTGTAAATATTATGCAGAAAATTCGGAATGTGGAAATTAGGAGGTGTGGAGTTACTAAAAGTATTTGTCAGAGGGCTGAAGAGGGTTGTTGAGGTGGTTTGGTCATTTAGAGAGAATGGATCAAAGTAGAATGACTTGGAGAGCGTATAAATCTGTAGGGAAGGAAGGCGGGGTAGGGGTCGTCCTAGAAAAGGTTGGAGGGAAGGGGTAAAGGAGGTTTTGTGGGCAAGGGGCTTGGACTTCCAGCAAGCATGTGTGAGCGTGTTAGATAGGAGTGAATGGAGACGAATGGTTTTTGGGACATGACGATCTGTTGGAGTGTGAGCAGGGTAACATTGTGTGAAGGGATTCAGGGAAACCAGTTAATTGATTTAGTTGGACTTGAGTCCTGGAAATGGGAAGTACAATGCCTGCACTTTAAAGGAGGGGTCTGAGATAGTGACAGCTGGGAGGGACTTTTCTCAGCTGTAGTATCTGAGCTCCTCTGCAAAGACAGTGATTATGTATGAGTGTGGTGAAAGTGTTGAATGATGATGAAAGTTTTTTCTTTTTGGGGATTTTCTTTCTTTTTGGGTCACCCTGCCTCGGTGGGAGACGGCCGACTTGTTGAAAAAAAAAAAAAAATATATATAATATATATTAACGAAACTGCGGCTGGCCGAGACTCGATCCCGCGTCACCTTTTGTCCCGTCCCATGCGAAGAGACAATGTTTGCGACGCACTATCCACTGGACCATCAATCCAACACTTCCATCACTTGTTTCGTGATTTCATTAATAAATATATGTCGTGCCGAATAAGTAAAATTGGTCAGTTAACCAGAACTCATTTAAAATTAAGTTCTTTCTAATATTTTCTCTTGTGCGTTTGAAGATATAGTTTTTTTCATTTATGTTAATGTAAAAATTAATAATTTTGTACCTAAAGAACCTTAGAAAACTTACCTAGCCTTATTTTAACAAGCGCAATTTAATTTAGCCTAATCCAACTAAATAGATTTTATGCCCCTGGGGGGCATAAGTAATATCCAGGGTAGAGGGGCTGAACCCGGAGCAAAAATAAGGAATGGCTTTTATATGAATAGTAAAAAAAAAAAATAACATTCAGAATGAAAACGAGTTTCACAATTTTCCTATTCAAATTCAGACTTTCATTATTTTTTTACATTTTGAATTTTATATAAAGGAAAAAGGGAGGCGTGGTGAGGAAGACCAACTGCGATAGGAAGCTATACCCAAAATAGGTCTATGGAATTAAAAAAAAAATGGAATTATAGTTGTTAATTTCAGAAATCCCAAATATCAACACTAAATCAGAAGGATAAACTTATATTCAGAAACAGATTATAATCTACGCAATTGTTCAAAGACATCAATGTACTGATATTTCAAATAACTGTAATATCCCAATGAGGTATAAATTCTCTCCCCCCGTCTTTTCCCGTCACCACTTTCAGGATGAGCATGGAACTCAATAATAAAGTAGCCCCTTAGGCGCCAATTGGATTTAATTTAAGACTGTGCCTGAGGAGCGAGTTTCATGGACAGTGTCACTCATCCTGGGAGTGAACATACTACCATGAAGACAGGACATTTTAGCTCATATACTGCTGCCCCATTAAAGACAAGAAATTCTGTTCCAACTGTGGAAAAGGACACGATTTCAAAGCCTGCTCCACCACCAATGCTACTCCAACCTGCCTCAATTGCAAGGGCACTCATCATACCCTTGCAGCCAAATGCCCTCTAAGAAACTAAGAAACTCAAAGAACAAGCTAAGCAGAGCAGCCCAAAATCGCCGATATATGCCGCCATAACAAAACTACAGTCTGATACCAAGAAAATTCTTCAAGCTACACAACAGCCATCTCTATCCAGCACCTCCCTCTCTCCACTTCCAGACGCGGCTCCCTCCAAGGTGCTGTATTGCATGGTGTATGCGCACCTTCCATCCTCCAAGGTGCTGTATTGCATGGTGTATGCGCACCTTCCATCCTCCAAGGTGCTGTATTGCATGGTGTATGCGCACCTTGCATCCTCCAAGGTGCTGTATTGCATGGTGTGTGCGCACCTTGCATCCTCCAAGGTGCTGTATTGCATGGTGTATGCGCACCTTGCATCCTCCAAGGTGCTGTATTGCATGGTGTGTGCGCAGCTTGCATCCTCCAAGGTGCTGTATTGCATGGTGTGTGCGCAGCTTGCATCCTCCAAGGTGCTGTATTGCATGGTGTGTGCGCAGCTTGCATCTTCCAAGGTGCTGTATTGCATGGTGTGTGCGCAGCTTGCATCCTCCAAGGTGCTGTATTGCATGGTGTGTGCGCAGCTTGCGAATGCAGCCAACCCAGGCACATTCAACACCACCATCAATGAACTATTCAAACTTAACAACATGTCTGCCTTCGTTTTCCCTGACTGCACACCTTCAGCTGACATCCTCAGGATTCTTCCTAACGTCATTAACTTCACTACTCCTTCCGACCTGTGTCCTACTGACCAAGCAGTTGTTCCTGCACCTTCCATTACCTCCCACAACACCGCTCATGCTGCCTCAACCACTGCCTCCCAACCTGATGTTACACCTCCAGTACACCTCGCCATTGCACCTATCGACCCACAGTCACCTGCTAGCACCATGGTAGACTCGGCTACTGAATACACGTCAGAAGATGAAGATATTGACGAATCTAGCACACCAACATGGAAAAACCTTACATTGTACACTGCTCTTTCAAACGCTGACACCATGACCTTCACTGAACTCTACAAAGGCCTCGGTACAGGAACTGTCAAGTTTTCCTGCGAACAACCCCACCATTTCACATTCACCCAAGATATGGAATTCCTCAAGCCTCTTCGATTCATCTTTTTAAACAAGACAAAACAAGAATGGATCTCCTACAAACCTGCCACCCTAATCGCGCCAAACTACACCAGTATGCTGCCCTCTGATGTTCTTCCCGGCCTGCCCTGTCCTGTTACTAACCTGCTGCCAGCTTGTCAAGTCTGCTGACTTCCAACTTCCACAAGACCAACGCAACTGAGCCTGCTATTCCTGTTTCTTAAGTCTGTTCCACGATCGCCTAACTGCTGGGTTAAGCCCTGGCTGTTTGTCTACGACTAAGGACACTAATCTCCAACGCTATTCTTCGCCTATCCCGTCTTCCCCGCTCACCGCATTGGGGACTTACCTATACTCTCTTGATCTTGATCTTGAGCCCATATACTAGACACGCAATTGCAATGTATGGCCTTGCATTTAATATCTTTTAATTATCAAATGCCAGCCTAAAATAACTTAACATTATCACTGTATTAAGCCGAGTTTTATGCACTTTCAGGATCGCTAGTGGCGGTGCCGTTGTTAAGTGGTCGTCTAGGTGTGTCAGACAACCTGCTGGCCGTGGTGGGCGCCATGTCCGGCGTCGTCGAGTACGTCATCTACGGCTGCATCTCAGACTCTCGACAATATTTTATCTGGATAGGTGAGCTTCCTACCAGGGATTTTCAAGTGTTATACTTATATAAATAATTGACATTTGTAAAATGAAATACTGGCGGTGGAACGTTAGGTGACCTCGTACTTGATCCCTCAGCTCCAGTTGCGGCTCTGCTGTTGAACTGCACCATCGCTCAGCGAGCCATGATGACCAAGTTTGTCTCCAAAGATGAAATCGGTGAGTTGGTTTTAATAATTTATTTTTATACAACTTATATTTTATACACAATTTATTTTTATATAATGTTTTTAAGCACTAATATATTGCAAAGCAATACTAAAAATTTTTTTTTTTAGATTAGTGTTACTAAGAGCCAAAATTTAAAAAATATCTAAATGTTCTATATTTTTTTAATTTGTAGGTAAAGTATCTGCGGTGCTAGGTGCTCTAGACGGCATGATGCCCATGGTAACTTCTGCCCTCTACACCGCCGTCTATCACGCCTCCGTCAGCACCTTCCCTGTAGCACACTTCTTACTGGGTGCTTCTGCCAGCGCTCTCATGATCGTCTTTTTCGGGAAAGTTTGCTTCATCGCTTTCATATTTCAGATACAAATCGTGATTAAGTGTGAAGTATCTTATTGTGAATTATTTTCTTGAATTAATCATGTATAATATTTTCCAACAGTATCATCATGTTCGCGGATAAGTCAGGTCAATATGACGTGGAGAACGCCAAGCCTAGCATCGTCTCTGGCCCCGTCGCTAACAAGGCTCTGGTGATGAGAACCAACTCCTGCTGGCTGGCCACTGACGTGCTGGCACTGGCCCTGTCTACACCCACTTCCCCGGACCTCCCCGAGCATCTCAACATCCACTTAGGGATTCGGCTGCAGAATCACCTGTCACATAAACACCAGTTCGTTTTAAAAACCACTTCAGAACACAAAGCTGATACCAGGTCTCATGGACTGATGAATACTTTCAAGGACTCACTAAAAGCTGTTAGATCACTAGGAAATTCACCGGCGTCCTCGGCCGTAACACACAAACCAATCACAAGGTTACACAGAGGAAGCTTCCTCGTCAACATTAACAATATCGTCAACTATATCCTTCTTCGGGTACTTTTGAAAGCCTGATTCTATCTAGGTACTTCCCCTAACCACCCAGCATGAGACCCACAACAGTCGATTATAACCCAGGTACCTATTTGCTGCAATGTAAAGAAGACATCTCGTCCAGCAGGAGAACTGAACCCGGAACATTATGGTTGTGAACCTAACGTTCAATTAGGCAGGAAACAAAACAAAAAGACGCTTATCTACAACTCAGGGTATTTATTAGGGAGACGTTTCGCTGCGCGTGCCTTCTGAAGAAGCCCTTTTAGGCGGAACATATATTTTTTACAATCATATAAAACACATATATATATCTTTCCACAGTTGGTCGGTATTAACATACATTTTATTTCCATAAAACTGTTATACTGGCGTACATTACACTATAATCTCATCATGAAGCGGCAACTTTTCATCATGAAATTAACATTAGTGTTGAATACACTTACCATACATGAAGTGTTTATACTATTCATGGTGTACTTGCTGTTTATATAATGATGACACATTTCCGTGAACTCAACTCGTCTCGTGAATTTTGTAGAGATTCAGGAACCCGTGAGGAATGTATAGTGAAGACTTATCAAGATACTAGTCTCTTGATCTGTGATATTTATTTCTTCACTTATTATTTAGACTACTTTTTATATAATTTTAATAACTTATCACTTTTTTGTCATATATTTCAATGACCTGTAAAATATATTGCAAAGGTTAAAAACAGTTTTTTTTTTTTTGTCTCCTACCTATGTTTATCAACTAATATTGGGAAGCAAATGATCGGTTGATATTCAGTAAAAGGCAGGAGGAAATCTACATTGGAAAATATAACAACAGTTAAAAATTATATTAGCTTGAACTTTATTGTCAAAAACTGCACAGGAGCAAACATTAACTGTAAACTTAGTTTTCAAAGAGGAGGACCGGTAAGCCAGCGGAAGGCCTTCGTCAGATGACCAGAAGCTCCAGTGGCGGGTCATCAATGACTAAGACCCGCGTCAAGAAACACTTGTCCTGTTTCCTGACAAATCTTACGTGACCTAATATAATTGCACAGGAGCACAGAATGACCCATACGGATTTAGTGTTTTTTTTTATGAAAGTCCGCAAGAAAAAACAAGAAATATATATGAACTTATATATTTGTCGGGATTGTTAATACAGCTTAGCTCTGTTTATTATTTGTACCCAGAAATAACCAAATAACCACAGGAATACATTGTCACCTTGAGAGAGCACAGGAGTATACTAATACTTCAGTTTACCCATCATCCGAAAAATGCATGAATGACTAAATGAATAATCACATGACCATATTTGAAGGGTAGCCTGCTGCTAAAGTCTTTATGTCATTATAAATAGGTTTTTAACGGGGAGTAGAATTAAATTAGCTCAGATCAGTGGCGTGCAGAGGGGGGATTGCCGAAGGGGCAGTGGCCTCGGGCATCCAAATGGGGAGGCATCCAATTAGAGAGGGAAATAAGATAGTGATTTTGAAATTTCAGCGGTGGTAAATCAATTTTTGGAGGCTCACCGCAGTATAGAGATAGTGGTTAGCAGTTTATTCCTTTAATATGGTGTACCCTTTCTGTCCAGAGAAAATGGTGCCCCCACACGCATGCGCATGACGTACATGGAGCAAACACTGGTGTGATAAAGTTTCCACAAACGGAGAAATTGTGGAGAGGAAATGGTTGTTATACTTTCCATATGGGAAAGCATGCTACTGTTTTGTTTGTTTTTTTGTTTTCAAAGAAGCAGTTGTCGTCTGTGTCAAACTTTGGAAAGGAAGACGGTTTCTCCACTTGGAGAAAATTAAATCCACGAATACCTGACCATGAGAAAAGCCCTTCTCATGAAGCTCACATGAAGGAATACCTGAACCTCGTAGTTCGACTCCATCATTCGACTACGATAGATGCTGAACTTCAACAGCAAATATCTGCTAAAAAGAAAAAATGGAAAGCTATAACTTAATGGATTGTCGAGGTTATATCCTTTCTGGCAAAACAGAATCTGGCCTATCGTGGACATCGAAAAGGAATATCTAGGTTATGAAAGCCAGAGGAGACAGTGAAAATACAGGAAACTTTCTAGCGACAATCAGACTTTTGGCCAAATATTATGTAATCTTAGCAGAACACTTGCAGAGAGGGAAAGAGGAACCAAAAAGTGTCACCTACTTGTCCAACAGAATTCAAAACGAAATAATCGATCTTCTTGGTGAAACTGTAAAGAAAAATATAATTTCCGAAATTAAGGACGCAAAATATTTTAGCATAATGCTGGATTCAACTCCAGATATTGCCCATGAAGATCAGGTTTCTGAAACTCTGCGTTACCTTCATATTGTTGAAAACAGAAAAATATAAATAAAAGAGATATTTCTGGGATTTTTTCTAGTCGACAAGAAAGATGCAGTCAGCCTGGTAAATAAAATTCTGGAAAAAATTGAAAGAAGACAAAATTTCCATGAATGACTGTCGTGGCCAAGCATATGATAACGTAGCAGTTATGGCTGGAGTGAGAGGAGGTGTTCAACAAAAAGTTGTTGAAGTTAACCCAAAGGCTGTGTTTTTGAACTGCGAGAACCAAAGCCTCAATTTGGCCTGTGTCTATGCAAGTGAGGTGCAACCTGTTGTTGCTACATTTTTTGGCATTCTGGAAAAAAAATTACTTTTTTTTCTTAGTTGGGAAGTGTTAAAATCATTTGTCACTCAGACTGTGAAAAGACAGTGTGACACAAGATGGAGTTGCCGCCATGATGCTGTGCAAGTAATCCACCAAGAGTGTGACAACGTTATTGCAACCCTTCAACACCTGCTTCAACACCTGCTGGAAGGAGAATTTTCAAGGGAAACCAAATCTAATGCAGGATCGCTACTGAACTCTATTCAACAGTTCTCGTTTATAACTTCATTAAATTTTTGGTACCCAGTTTTATCATCAGTGGAGAAAGTCTCAAAACGTTTGCAGGATCGAAAATGGGGTTCCGTGAAGCATCTTGTGATCTGAAAGGACTTATTCATATCTTGAATTTGAAGAATGACGAAATTATCCACAATGCAATACATTTGGGTAATGAATATTGTGGAAATTGGGGAATATCAATTGCACGAACAAGGAGAAGAAGGATAATGATTGAGCAGTCAACAAGAGAAAATGGACTGACGGCACAAGAAGAAATGAATAGAGTAATGGTAGAGATTGTGAACCGATTAAAAACAGAAATTGAAGACAGCAGTGTCCGTCTTCAAGGACTCAGTGACCGATTTTCATTTCTTCTGAACTTCAATTCAGTAGTAATTGAAGATGAACAAGAGAGATGTTAAAAAGAAATGTTCAGAATTTGCAAATTATTGTGAAGTGGCAGCCATTCAGTTATATGACGAAATTATTGATTTTGTGATGCTGCTTCGAGCTGGAGGGAATATAATTCCCCCTGATGGTTAAGATGGTGTGGAGTGTTTACTGCAGTATGGGAGGGATGTCTCTCCCACGCTGTGTGTTTACTGCAGTATGGGAGGGATGTCTCTCCCACGCTGTGTGTTTACTGCAGTATGGGAGGGATGTCTCTCCCACGCTGTGTGTTTACTGCAGTATGGGAGGGATGTCTCTCCCACGCTGTGTGTTTACTGCAGTATGGGAGGGATGTCTCTCCCACGCTGTGTGTTTACTGCAGTATGGGAGGGATGTCTCTCCCACGCTGTGTGTTTACTGCAGTATGGGAGGGATGTCTCTCCCACGCTGTGTGTTTACTGCAGTATGGGAGGGTTGTCTCTCCCACGCTGTGTCATACACATTACTGCTTACAATCGCATTTTCAGTCGCAAGTTGTGAAAGGTCATTTTCAAAACTGAAATTAATAAAAACATATCTGAGGTCTTCAGTGTCACAGGAGCGACTGACCAACCTGGCTTTAATAAGAATTGAAAAAGAATTTCTCACAGCTGATGTAAAAAGTGAAGTAGTTCAAGTGTTTTCTGACACCAGGAATCATTTGGGGAAAAGAACTTAGTAAATTTGGTTGATTTATATTTAAATCGAATAAAGTGTTTATTTCATGTTTCATCTGTGTTTACATATTCAAAATATCTCCCTTTCTTAGTACTAGGCCTTATACTTGAGTCTTTTGGGCATACAATCAAGGAGTTGGCCCCGGTCATCACCAGACCTCTCCACACTACTGGCTCAGAGGCACCCGCACCACCGTATGTCCTCGGATCAAGGTAAAACATTTAGCTCTGCTGGATTCTTGATTCTTGTAGGATTCCGTGGTCCTGTGGGTTAGAGGGTCATGTGGTTTTCGCTCATCATGAGGCGGGCCAAAACAACATGGGATCGAATCCTCGGCAAGTCGCAATGTTCTTATTGATTCAATACCACTCATTCGTGGTTACAATAATATATATATATATATATATATATATATATATATATATATATATATATATATATATATATCGTGCCGAATAGGTAAAACTGGTCAATTAGCAAGAACTTATTTAAATTTAAATCCTTTCTAAAATTTTCTCTTATACGTTTAAAAATATATTTTTTCATTTATGTTAATGCAAAAATTAATAATTTTGTACCAAAAGAACCTTAGAAAACTTACCTAACCTTATTATAACAAACGAAATTTAATTTAGAATAATCCAACTAAATATATTTTAGATAAGTTTACAATAATTTAATAATAAACAAACACAATAAAATATTTTTTTTTCGTTAGGTTCAGAATGATTTTTGCAATATTATTGAATACACAAATTTTTGCTCACTTTATTCGGCAAGAAGCACATTGCTATTTAAGCCAAAATGGCAAGTTTTACCTTTATATATATATATATATATATATATATATATATATATATATATATATATATATATATATATATATATATATATATATATATCAAAGAAATCACGAAACAAGTGATTTTAAATCATTATCAGAACTGCGGCTTGGCCAGGATTCGATCCTGCGTTCCTATGCGCAGCCTTGAGTGAACTGTACACAGTACGCATCGCTCTATCCATTTCACCACCATCCTTAAACACCAGGCGCCCAGCAGTATTGAGCCTGTTATCCCTGATGCAAGGACATTCGTGGTCATGGAGCCTCAGAGACTAATTTCAACCTCATCCTGTTTGCTGTACCAGCCCACATGAGCAATCTATATCAATGAAATCACGAAACAAGTGATTATCAATCATGACCATGACCACAAATGTCCTTGTCATCGTATGTCCGAGTACATACGATGGTGTGGGTGCCTCAGAGCTAATTTCATTGTACTCCCCGTTTGGTGTAGTAGTAGTAGTAGCAATAGTAGTAGAAGTAGTACTATCACAGTTATGGATGGTACACTAAAGCAACAGGGGTTATATAGCCCCTGAAGGTATGGGAGGCAAACAGGTTTGATCAAGGGGAAGAGAAGATAGGTCCAATTTCTTAGATCATGAGTCCCTGACTGGCATGAAGGACCTGCTTTGAGAGGCCTTCAAGGTTTTCATCTCTAGCTCCTGGACCTATTAGGAGGGTCTCGTCGAGGAATTCAATTGTCGCTCCTCTACCTCATGAGGATTTACAGCGTAACTGCTATGCTCTTTGCGTGGGTTGGGGTAGAGAGAGCTGGGGTTGTTGGATACGCGGATATCTTTCTCGGATAACGCAGCGATCGAATACATCTATCTTAGACCTTACTATCAGTAACTATAAGCCAGCAACCACTCCCTCATCACTACCTACGCCCTCATCATCAACTTATATTTCATTAAAAACATGTCCTCCTCCCACGCTCGCACATCTCTCCTCCCTCCTCACATTCCTCACCCTCGTTGTCTCACCCCTCCTGACCTCTCTCACAATCACAGTGAGGTCCTACGTAGCTCACTGTTGAGAACATCCAACTCACACCCACCAAGTGAGTTTCCTTACACTCTTGTCCACCTAAAGGTAAAAATAGGTATTTGTGTGCAAACAAATTGTCGTGGGCCGCATCCAGAAAAACATATTAGATAACTCAAGTGCTGCTGAAATGTCATATCCAACGTGAAAGAAATTACAGTACCTTCTGGAAGTACTCAAGTGTTGGGTAAAAGGTATCAGTGTGGACAGTGTATGCAATGATTATGTCAGAAAATGCAACCACTACAACACAGGTTGTACTTGTGTTGAAAGAAACTCTCGTTATTAAGATTAATTGTATGCATAAGGTGCCTCTTTCAAACCTTCAACACGACTACTGCCGTCTCAGGTGCACTCCTAAATTCTCGGTCACTTTTTTTTAGTCTCTTCCATGTTCTTGACTTTCTATTACCTTTTTTGTTTATTCATCCTATTTATAATTAATCGATTTTCTTCCTTATGATTATTATTATTAGTATTAGTAGTAGTATTATTGTTATTATTATTATTATTATTATTATTATTATTGTTATTGTTATTATTATTATTATTATTATTATTATTATTATTATTATTATTATTATTATTATTATTATTATTACAATTATGGGGAGGGCTAAATCAGTAAGGGTCACAGAGTGCCTGAGGGTACGGGAGGCATTCAGATTCGATCCAAGGAAGGGGAAGTCAGGTCCAATTCATTGGATCATCTATGCACCTTCCTTGAATGGCACACAACCACAGCTCATCGGTTCTTCTGTCAAAGACGAATGTGCGTGTGCTTATGTCAAATAAAACATTTAACCTTTAAAAGCCAATACTTTATTTTGATATATGAATGTTTAGCTTAATGAAGGCTAGTGGAGACTGCTGAGGTGCGCTACGCTTCTAGTAGGTCAGAGTTCACCTGCTGGCGATATTAGACCACATTTTATACACTTAAGACTTAACATCATCTTGATGTTGCCTAGTGAGTTCACTGTGTCTAAAGCATCTTGAAGTAAAGAAGAGATGACTGTAATCCTACCGTCTCCTGACAGACAGAAGGGAAAGCATCCTCAGGCAAGGCAGCATTGTGGCCCTACGCAAGCAGTGCTACACCCGGGCCAGGTCCCCAGTGTGCTGACGTCACACCCGCCTTACCATTGGAGGATGAGGCTTCCTATATAACCGTGCGCACCCCAAGTTCAACTCATAATCAACAATCTCTTTGTTGGAGCAGCATTTCATGGCCTGGAAATTAAATTATAATCGATGTAATTGGAGTTGAGACTGTCAGTCTTCACGAGACGCGAAATCAAATACATAGTTTACTATTCATTAGGTCATAATGGAAGGAAATAAAAGAGTTAGAAATGCTTGGTCACGAGTGATGGACGTGATGAAGAGCGTGACTGTGGAACCTCTTATGCTGCTTGACGGTCTTGCCTTCTCCAACATACACGTATACATAGAGAACCTACAGATGGATCGAGTGTGTCGAGTGAGCAGCGGTTTTTCCCAAGAAGTGTGCGACAATCTGAAGTCAGAACCAGCAGCCAGTGTAGAGGTACAGCAAAGGTACAGTGTGTTTGCTCTCTATAACGGTATCATTGCAGCTGCACTTCCACTGTTCTTTATTCTCTTCATGGGCGCCTGGAGTGACAAGTATGGTAGGAAGGTGCCTCTGGTAGCAGTACAACTGGGTCACGCACTCCACGCTGCCGGCTACTTGTTGGCCATTTTGGCACCTTCTTGGCCTGCCGAAGTGTTACTTGTAGTCACGTTACTGGACACACTAGGTGGCGGTACTGTGTCATTCTTGACGGCAGCCAACTCGTACATTGGTGACGTGTCCTCAGAAGAGTCGCGAACATCGAGAGTGGGACTGGCCAACAGCATCTGGTTCCTGGGAGGTCCGGTGGGCACACTAATGGGCACTTACATCTACAGTTGGGGCGGCTACCTGCCACTCTTCGCTACTTCCCTCACGCTCTCCTTAATGGCCCTGGTGTACGTGGTGGTGTGCCTTCCTGAGAGCCATGGACCTTTCGCCAAAAGTTCCAGTGCCGAAGCCCCAGAACACAAGCCACGAGTGGAGCTGCGAGAGAGTGTAGCTGCAGTGTACGGACTGGAGGTCAATGCTACACCCGACAATACCCTCCAACACTCCAGCCCAACTCTCACCATCATGGTCAAGGACTTCTTTAACCCGCACCGTATCCTTGACAGCTTCAAGTCAACGCTGAAGAAACGCGAGGGAAACACAAGAGCTCTTATTCTCATTCTCATCTTCACCAGCCTCCTCAGAAGAGTTACTCGATGTAAGTAAACATTATAAAAAATACATTAATTATTTATAGTAAATGTTTTTTTAGTATAACAATCACCATATTTGTCAATTTATACTCTGAAATTTGCTGACCATGTATCTCGTCCTTCAGCTCCCTATGTGTTCGCCTTCACGCGTCACGTACTAGGCTGGCAAGCTACTGACTACAGCCTCTGGGTCACCTACAAGAACCTCTTGGCCACAACTGGTAAGATGCATTTTTTACACGTACACGTTTACATGTAGTGATGAAGCCTGTGCATTATTATATCATATTTTCGGTCTAATGTTTATGTTCCTTGATAGAGACAATATTACCTTCGTTAAACTAATATTAAATAAAGTGAATCTTTAGTTTCAGTGCCTTAATAGGTTACAACTCTTATTAGAAAAAAATTGCAAATGAATATGTAAAAAATTAAAAAGTGCCAATAAGAACTAGCATGTTGTGTTAAAAAAAACATAAATTGAAAAAAAATAACATAATCACTAGAATACAAGTGTTACTGATAGGAAAAACTAGGCTCTCAGTACTTATCATATTTCATCTTCTGTGGAGATGTTAATCAAATTAAATTAATTGTAAAGTGTCTGGTCAAAAACACTAAACACTTTTATATTCAGCGGTTCTTATCTCTAAGAAAAGTGTCTAAACCCTAAACCCATAATTAAGGAATAACTTTTATATGTTGTGTATTTGTGATTTGCTCATTAAACAGACTTTTTTGAATAATTAAAATAATAATGTTAAGAACGATAACGATTTACATTCGTAAAAAGATTATGATCTACCCAGTTGTTCAAAGACATTAATGTAATGATATATTGAATACCTACAATATCCAAAGATACGTCGTCATCCAATAGGGTATAATTTTTTTTGCGTCACCGCTTTCAGGATGAGAATGTAACTCACTAATAAGTAGCTACTTAGGAGCCAATTACATTTAAGATTGTGTATGCGAAAAACCTGCCGGTTTATTCACTCCACCGTGGTATGGTTTATGAAGTGACAGTTTCAGACCCAGATGCTTAGATGGACGCAATTGCGCATGTATGTCACTTGATTTAATTCACTATTTATCAAAGCGATACGCTAAAATTTAAATTTTCATTGTTCTGTATTGAGCGAGTTTTTTCACTTTCAGATCGCTAGTGGCGTGCATTTGGTCGTCTAGGTGTCAGCAACCTGTGGCCGTGGTGGGCGCCAGTCGGCGTCATCAGTACGTCATCTAGGCTGCATTCAGACCTCGACCATATTTTATCTGATGGTGAGCTTCCAGGGCTTGCTATGTAGCATATAAATTGTGCATATAAATTAAATACTGGTGGTGGAACACAAGGTGACCTCGTACTTGATCCCTCAGCTCCAGTTGCGGCTCTGCTACTGAACTCCTGCACCATCGCTCAGCGAGCCATGATGACCAAGTTTGTCTCCAGAGATGAAATTGGTAAGTTGGTTTTTAATAATTTATTTTTATACAACTTATATTTCATACACAATTTCTTTTATATAATTTTTCCAAATGTCTTATTATTTAACCCTGATATAATAAGTAAAATGTATTGAAAAAAATAAGTGTGGTATTAAAATGTAAAATTATATGTTCTATGTTTTTTTTAATTTGTAGGTAAAGTATCTGCTGTGCTAGGTGCTCTTGACGGCATGATGCCCATGGTAACTTCTGCCCTCTACACCGCCGTCTACCACGCCTCCGTCAGCACCTTCCCTGTAGCACACTTCTTACTGGGTGCTTCTGCCAGCGCTCTCATGATCGTCTTTTTCGGGTACGTTTGCTTCATCACTTTCATATTTCAGATACAAATCGTGATTAAGTGTGAAGTATCTTATTGATGAATTATTTTCTTGAATTAATCATGTATAATATTTTCCAACAGTATCATCATGTTCGCGGATAAGTCAGGTCAATATGACGTGGAGAACGCCAAGCCTATCATCGTCTCTGGCCCCGTCGCTAACAAGGCGCTGGTGATGAGAACCAACTCCTGCTGGCTGGCCACTGACGTGCTGGCACTGGCCCTGTCTACACCCACTTTCCCGGAACTCCCCGAGCATCATAACACCCAGCAAGGGATTGGGCTACAGAATCGCCTGTCACACAAACACCAGTCCGTTTTAAAAACCATTTCAGAAAACAAAGCCGAACCCAGTTCTAACGAACTGATGAATACTTTCAAGGGCTCACTAAAAGTTGTTGTTAGGCCACTAGGAGATTCACCAGCCGTAACACACAAACCAATCACAAGGGTAAACACAGGAAACTTCCTCGTTAATATTAACAATATTGCCAACCATGTTCTTTTCCCGAAAATTAGTCAGGAGTCAGAAAAGATAGTGAATAATTATCAAGACAGTGACGATACAACAGAGACAAAATCTACCGTATGAAAATCTGCATTTTTTTTTTTTAGAGTTCATTGACTTTTACTGGCTAAAAGCTGTTGCCCTTCTTCAGCTACTTTTGAAAGCCTGTTTCTAGCAAAGTACCTTCCCTATCTACCCAGCATGCGACTCACAACAGTAGACTATCACCCAGGTACCTGTTTTCTTTAATGTAAAGGAGACGTCTCGTCATTGCCCGGAATTGAACCCGGCACTTCATGGTTGTGAATTTTAACTTTCAACTAAGCTAGGAAAAAGCAAGAGAATTAGGGTGGAAAAAGACGCTTATCTACTACTTGGTGCGTTTATTAGGGAGAGGTTTCGCCACGCGTGCCTTCTGAAGAAGCCTTTTTTGGCGAAACTTTTTTTTACAATGATATAAACTGCCCATAAGTATCTTTCGACAGTTGATCGGTATTAATGTACCATATATTTCCAAGGAAATAGTTGCACTGGCGTACATTACTTAATAATCTCATTATGAAGCGGCAACTTTCCATAATGAAATTAACATTAGTGTTGAATGCACCGACCATGACACCTGAGCAAAGTATTGCACCAGTAAACATCGACTACTAAGCTGCCATACATGAAGTGTTTATACTATTCATGTTGTATTTGCTGTTTACATAGACATTTCCGTGAACTCCAACTGGTCTCGTGAGTTGTGTCGAGATTCAGGAACTCGTGAGGAATGTATACACAAGACTTAACACGATACTAGTCTCTTGATCTGTGATATTTATTTCTTCAGTTACTACTTAGACTACTATTTATACAATTTTAATAACTTATTATTTATTTATCTGTCATATATCTCAATGACCTAAAATATATATATTATAAATGTTAAACAGTGTTTTGTCTTATGCATCTATGTTTAAAAACTAAAAATGGGAAGCAAATGATCAGTTGATAGTTAGTAAAAGGCAGCAGTTAAGAATTACATATATCAGTTTGAACTTCATTATTAAAGACTACACTAGAGCACTGAATGAACCATACGGGCTTAGTGTTTTTTTTATGAAAGTTATAATAAATTACGAATATCAAGGTCCGATAGGAAAAGCAAGAAATGGACATGAACTTGTACATGTGTCGGGATTGTTTACATAGCTTAGTTCTGTTTATGATTTGTACACATAAATAAATAATCACAGGAAAATATTGTCACCTAGAGCACAGGACAATGTCACGAGTTACGACCTCTTTAGGTTGTTGTACTAGAATCTGTTACTCTAGTTTACGTTTCATCTAAAGAATGTAGGAGTGGTTAAATATATAATGAACAATCACATGACCATATTTGAATGGCTGCTTGAGTCTTTATACCATTATAATAGGTTTAAAATATTTAATGTTATTTAAGAGGAGCCGATATATTTTCTATAAATAAATTACGATGACCATGACACATCCGCCAAACGACAAATAATAATTAAAACAATTTATAGTTACTTGGTAATCCAAAGGTTAAACCCGATGGAATATCTAAATCGGTTTCTTTTAAGTTTCCTACTTGACAAATTATCGAGTATTTTATTACTGTCATTATAAAAGAATCAATTCCTAAATTTTTGCACTTGGCGTCCAGCACTGTTTTTTCTGTAGTAATCCTAACGTTATTTGACTTGCAAAGCCTTCCAAAAAAGACACTAGATTCTAAAACTTACTCTGAGCATAAAAAAAGGTTTTTAGTTTTTTGAAAGGTATTTTGTTTTATATCAAAATTAAAAATCAATCAATCACCAGGATAGCTTCAACTGGGTATTACAAAATGTCACGATGTGTACTTAAAATTTAGGAATTCATTCTTTATAATTGTTAAGAAAATGTAAGTCAGCTTGTATCTTTCTAAATTTAAACTCATCTGTCTCCATTACAGGAAAAAAAGGCAAAACAGGTCCACCATACCTCTTAGTAATTACCTCAGCGGCTAAAATACCTGCTGCAAATCATAATTTAATGTTCTGAAGTAGAAACACATAGCCTTAACGATGACGTTTTGACTGTTTACGTTGTGGTTATCCTGTATAATTTATATCACCCCATTCTGTGATTATCTCTATTATCGTGCCTATAAGTTGGGCCCACATTATGGGCATGACTTGAGTCCACTATTGGGTCCCTCCCACAGATGACACAGTCTCGCACTGCTGCACCTCTTCTCTGACTCCAGTATATAGTTTGCAGTATTTTAACCCAGTTCTAGGTGAATAAAGTATGGTGCGCAACTGAACCTTCCCTCCAATAAAGACATCCAGATATTGCGCATGTGTTTTATTCATCAACTTATCAACATTATATACCCATGATGTAATGATACATGTCTGACACAGCAACACAATGAAATCTTTGTAAAGAGGATAACTTCAACTCTATGATTCACTTCCACTACTGGGTCCCGCCCACATGTGACCATATCTGTAAGTGCTGCATCTTTCCTCTGGCTTTAGCTTATGGTCCACCCTTATGCCTCTGAACTAGATTAACAAAGCAGGAGAAACATCTCGCAAATATGAAAAGTCAGGTGTTGCACGTGTGTCTTACTCATCGGATCAGAAATTGCCTAATTTCTGATGCTAACAAGCACCGGTAGGTCACCAGTTTGACTGCCAGAGACCTTGTGTCAGGAAACATTTTGCTGCTTCCTGACGAAGAAAACAATTCCCGCTGTGTTCTACACAGAACATCTTCAATGAGAAGAATAAAAAAAAAGATAATATCGTTACCGGAACAATTCCCCAAAAACTCCCACTTAGGAGAGGAACGTTAGGGCGACGTTTCGGTCCATCCTGGACCATTATTAGCTGTGATTTGACAATGGTCCAGGACCGACCCAAACGTCATTCTAGCGTTCCTTCCCTATTTCGGGTTTCTGGGGAATCTTCAATGGGACTAGAAAGCTACTTTAATTCTATCGTCATGGTAAATGACCTGAGATAGTCCTGGATCATATAACCCATTTGGTAGCTCATGGAGGATTCGGAAAATCTTTGGCACCGTCGAACGAAAGAGTGTAGGTAAGACCCCATATGGGGTGAGCGGGGAAGACGGGACAGGCGAAGAATAGCGCTGGAGTGCAGTGTCCATAGTCGTAGAAATAGTTCCAGGGTTTAACCAAGCAGCTGAGCGCTCGTGGGATAGAACTGGAGAATCAGGAATGGCTAGCGATGTAGAAGACACTAGTAGCAAGCTGTGGAGGCTGCATCTTGGCGGTGAGTATCTAGATCTGGAAGGTGACTGGTGGCTGGAGATCGGCGGGAGGCGGGATGGATTGGGAGGCAAGACTTCGAGGTGATTGGTCGTTAAATTTGCAGAGAGAAGGCAGTTACGTCGTTGATTGGTAGATGAAATCTCTTCATCTGGCACCGTCAAGGTTGTGACCTCAACAGCACACCAAATGATGATCCAAGTCTGACCATAACATTGTCATAAGTTTCTTTCTCCTATGTGGGAGTTATTAGTGAAATGTAGCATGTGTAGTGGAGCTCTCACTTCTCTCCACTAATAGTGTTGGTTAAGGTGAATATATGGTTTACAAAACTATTGGTTAATAAACTTGTCTGGGGCGATGAAGCGGAGTGGTTCTCATGGGCTATTAAGATAATTATGGCTCTTCGTGCATTCACCCCCAAGTACACTAGTACAACAGTATATTGCTAATAACCATAGATTATGAGGCCTCTTAACCATAAAAAGCAAGGAATACTGATCCCTCCCATTATGTAAGCTCAGTGTTTCAATATAAAGATATGAACAAAGAGAACAAAGTTCTTCGACACAATTTTCATCAGAAACATTTTACGTGTTTAAAAGTACAAATAAATTGTCAAGACCATTAATCTATTAATATCTGACTTCCGAATGTTTAAGAAATATGTTGACAGGTTGGCATTATTGGGTTCAAATAAATTTAGTGTTTACCGATATGGAAGATCTCATCTCTGAGAAATAAGTTGCTAATACACAAAATTAGTGTAGCGATTTTATAACATGGCACATTCAAAATGAGAATAAATTACTACTGGTTCAAATCCCTCTCCATAACAAAGAAATGGAGAGATGTGCCAGAGGGCTTTTTTTTTATTATTATCCCAGGACGTGAGTAACAAAGTATCTTGTGGGGGTTGCAGGGCATTAGAAATGCGGGTCACCTGGTAAAAGTTGACGGGTCCATACACTTATGTCTCTTTAGTGGGAATTCATAGATTCCAACCTATAGCATTACTTAAACAATAACAATACCGGACTCTCGTTATCTGCGGAATTTCTTATTTTCTTAAGACTGATTCCTAACACGACAAGCTTTACTATGTTCTAGGTCAAATCTTGAACCAAACGGGAGAAAAAATCCCGAAAAAATTATTAAAAGTGACTTAGTCATCATTCTTAGTCCTCAGAGTTCTTAATTAGTTTATTTTGGACTGTAAGGCTACTGGGATTTTCCAGTAGTTAAGTTATAAAAATCATGGATATTATTTTAATTCACTTTTTTCAGCTTTACACATGACAGTTCTATGGAATCGTTGAACTGACGTTTTGATTGACGAAATATCAGACGTGACAGCTGCATGTTAATATAGAATTTTTATAGGTGGTCGACAAGTATGCAACGTTGTGTTTTAAGAAAATGGAAGGTTATTAAACCTTGAGAGTGATCACACCTCAGTTGACATCACTGTTACGCAGACAAGGGCTGGGGAAGCTGCAGGTAACTACCGGGTCGTTCCCCTTTGCCCAGGCTTACCAGCGGATGTTGATGGGTATATTAGCTGGCGTATACCGCGATTGCCTCATAGTCCACTGCTTTTTCGAATGCAGGGAATATTTACTACAGACATCTAAGGGTGTATGCTTAAAAAGTTATTTAAAGAAAAAATAGTGTCATTGCCACTTCAATACAATTTACTTTTGGTAACTGCTACACACTACAACAATAATAAAAAATAGAGAAAGATCATTTCAAAAACTTGTAGATGGAGGGTTTTCGTAAGGTCGTAGGTAGTCAATGGCCACAGGTGATGCTTGTGTTGAAGAGCGTGACTGTGGAACCTCTTATGCTGCTTGACGGTCTTGCCTTCTCCAACATACACGTATACATAGAGAACCTACAGATGGATCGAGTGTGTCGAGTGAGCAGCGGTTTTTCCCAAGAAGTGTGCGACAATCTGAAGTCAGAACCAGCAGCCAGTGTAGAGGTACAGCAAAGGTACAGTGTGTTTGCTCTCTATAACGGTATCATTGCAGCTGCACTACCACTGTTCTTTATTCTCTTCATGGGCGCCTGGAGTGACAAGTATGGCAGGAAGGTGCCTCTGGTAGCAGTACAATTGGGTCACGCACTCCACGCTACCGGCTACTTGTTGGCCACTTTGGCACCTTCTTGGCCTGCCGAAGTGTTACTTGTCGTCACGTTACTGGACACACTAGGTGGCGGTACTGTGTCATTCTTGACGGCCGCCAACTCATACATTGGTGACGTGTCCTCAGAAGAGTCACGTACATCAAGAGTGGGACTGGCCAACAGCATCTGGTTCCTGGGAGGTCCGGTGGGCACACTTATGGGCACTTACATCTACAGTTGGGGCGGCTACCTGCCACTCTTCGCTACTTCCCTCACGCTCTCCTTAATGGCCCTGGTGTACGTGGTGGTGTGCCTTCCTGAGAGCCATGGACCTTTCGTCAAGAAATCCAACCCCGATAATCCAGAACACAATTCACGGACGGAGCTGCAAGAGAGTGTAGCGGCAGTGTACGGATCGGAGTTGAATGCTACACCTGACAACACCCTCCAACACACTCGTCCAACTCTCTCTACCATGGTCAAGGACTTCTTTAACCCGCACCGTATCCTTGACAGCTTCAAGTCAACGCTGAAGAAACGCGAGGGAAACACAAGAGCTCTCATTCTCATTCTCATCTTCACCAGCCTCCTCAGAAGAGTTACTCGATGTAAGTGTTCAGCAAGCATTGGTATTAGTATTATATTTATATTTAGGAACTCTCTAATTTCGTAAAGTAATGGAAAACAATCAGGTTCGATCCACAAACAGGAAGGGCGAGTCTACTTCTTTAGATTCAAGAGCCCCTCGTCAGCATCAAGGAACCTCCCTTGAAGGGATTACTGAGATTATATAAAAAAATAATTGTTTTTACTTCATTTTTATTAGAGTAAAAAAGTTTTACAACAGAAGAAATGTAATCTGAGGGCCTCATACTGGCGCTTAACAAATTCATGATTTCCCATGGAACCATGGGTGTTTAAAATAAAAAAAATGGGCAGTAAGCTGTAGCTTACTCACCAAACTTTTAGCGACAGAAACTATATAAGGATACGCTTGGTGTAGTTCATCACCTGTAATTATTTTTGCTTTACAGAGAAAATTTAATTTTTTAACAACTTTTTAAAAATAATAAGAAAGTATTAGTGGTGATTCAGAGGTCAACTTGGAAAATAATAAATTATTATTTTTCTTTAATGAGACCGTGTTTCCTCATCGTGTTGAGAAGTGGTCTCAGTATTTGACGTTTAATATCATAGTAACTAAATACATGTTTTATTTGTAGAATTAACATATCTCAGTTGGCTTATTTCATTAACAAAATATGCTGAAGTTGAAAAATTAGAAAAGTTGCATAAATATGAATTAAAATGACTAACATATACGGTCAATAAAATGTTAAAATGACAGTGGTGAGACAAAGTAAAGAATTAACAAAATAAAAGTTACATGAAAAGATTATCTGAGTACAAAAGATGACGTCAGGCCTCTATAGAAAGAGAAAACGTCAGGCCTATATAGAAAGAGAAAACGTCAGGCCTATATAGAAAGAGAAAACGTCAGGCCTATATAGAAAGAGAAAACGTCAGGCCTATATAGAAAGAGAAAACGTCAGGCCTATATAGAAAGAGAAAACGTCAGGCCTATATAGAAGAGAAAAGAGACTAGAATAAGCTGCCCCTAATGCCATGGCATGTCAGTGGCTCTCCTTGCACTCAATTTACATTGTAACTTCCAATACCCATGTAACCTGCAATGAAATAAAATTTGTTTGTTTGTTTGTTTTTTGTTAGGCCTATATAGAAAGAGAACGTCAGGCCTATATAGAAAGAAAACGTCAGGCCTATATAGAAAGAGAAAACGTCAGGCCTATATAGAAAGAGAAAACGTCAGGCCTATATAGAAAGAGAAAACGTCAGGCCTATATAGAAAGAGAAAACGTCAGGCCTATATAGAAAGAGAAAACCAGAATGTGACTAACTTAACAATGACAAGAATAGTGGCGAAACATACACAGTGGCAGAGAGGAACTTTATTGAGATGTTTCACCTGTTAACAGACTTCTTAAGGCTGTTTCTTGTTTCCATTGACCAAAGAACACTATAAACGGGCGAAACATCTCTAAAGTTTTCTGCCATTGTGTCCTTCACCACTAGTCGGCTTCGCACCATTTCTCTTCATTGACAACAATAACTTATGAAATAAGGATGACAGAAATAAGGCCAAGTTAATAGTGAAAAAAATAAGAATAACATAAAAAAAATAATTCAGGTACAAAAGTTCATGTCGAGAGAGAATAAAAATGTACAATATAGTGACTGGAACAATACACAAATAGCGACTAAAAAGTCGTTCCACTATGTGAGAGATCTTTGTGTATAACTCACGTCAAGCATAAACAGAAACGAATACCTGAAAAATGACTTATTTTAGCAATAAGTATAACCTAAACACATTACAAAAAACATCCCAGGACAACCAGCTTGTATGAAACATACCATTAAACATGAAGTTAAACCTAGATATCGATACCACCGCTTTCAGGTTTGTATAAGTCTGGCAGGAGCGTAACAGTGAGAAACTCACTGTCTTAGCTGTAACGGAGAAGCGGAGGTCAAATGTGTGGGAGTGTTCCCTAACGTGGTAAATATTGGTTCATTCAGTAAGCACAAGCTTCGTTCGGTTCTTTAGTTCTTCATGTTCAGAAATTCTCATAATTAAATAGCTTTTCGTCTTAGCAATACATGAGACCTTATATCTCTTACACTTATGTAACGAATTTATTAATGGCACTATATGATTTGAATGTAATTCTAATATTTATTTGGAGGTGGATGTACAAAAACAGTTTACTGAATCTTTTACGTAAATGAAAAGATTTATTTATCACTGCAATAATTAACGGAAAACAATAAACTTTTTTCATGAATGCAATTTCATGTCTTAAAGTGAGTGCCAACTAAATAATATGAAATTTTACAAATATATTGGTATACTGGTATATTTTACCAATATACTGAAATAGTTTGGTATGTGGAGACAATATGATCGCTACCATAATTATACTGTAAATACTAAATAAACGAAATTACGTTTCATAATTCGAAACAATTCCAGCTGGTTGGTTAATAATCAATCCATATTGCAATGACAACAAAAGTTTTTTTTTCTGATAAGAAGCTTCTGAAGCCATCCATTACTCTCGATGTTCTGTGATAATGGTAAGTACATGAGAGAATGATGTGAGTTATATGAGAAATGGGTATAGATTTGAGTACTATTTATAACCAATTAGTAATTGGTAGGTAGACAATGGCTAAAGCCTACCTAGAGGTCATTCCGAGGGCCAACGACCCCGTTGCCCAGTCCTTGACCAGGCCTCTCGGTTTATCAGGGCCTGACGAACCAGGCTGTTACTGCTGGCCGCAGCCCAGCTGATCGGGCTCTGACTTTATCAGATACACAGGAATGAGCAAAGGCTCTCGTTTGTCTTATAAGGCACCTTATAAGGTGGTGTATCTGCTCATTCCTGAGTACTTGATAAAAATCAGCCTTGACTGAAAAGGATTCTCTGCTTTCATCATTAGTAATTAATAATGTTAAGGACATTCTTAGCAACATACATATTCCTGTATCGAAATATGAATAGACCTAAGGAGAATAGGTAAATTAACTGGGAAATACAATATTTTCTATAGGCAATCATCCACCCATTATTGTCAGTGAAGACACGTGGGGCCCATAGACTTACCCATACCAACACCTTCATAACGGCTGTAGATGTGGCTGCTAAATAACGAAGGACAGTATTTAATTGTAAAATTCAATAATTGTCTTAGATGAATATTGCAACCATAAACCAGATCGGAGGATTTAAGCAGTTCCTGACAATAAACGCTACTAGTTTAATCTAGATTTGGCATACTATAGAATGGTTCCCTATTACTTGTCCATTCTAGCCAAACCTTGACAGTTGGAAAAGATGAATAGATACATAATGGCATAAGTCAAGGCCTTACTTGTAGTACAGAACAGCGAACATCTGCTAGCTTGATGAAATTAAGACACGTGCAACATCTGGGTATCTTTATTGTAGACGTTTCGCCATCCAGTGGCTTTATCAATACAAATTCTAGGACATTATTTGAAGACAGAAGAACTATATACAAAAGATGAGGTAATCAGTCCCTCGGCCTTGGAGTTAGTGTGAACAGCACCGAAGTCGTGGAGTTTCTGGAGCAGAGTTCATTCATTCAGAGACTCACAGGTAAGGACCCACTAGGGGCGAGGGGGAAGTGGGGACAGACGAAGAATATCCGGTGAGAGGAAGAGATGCAGTAGAAGAGAAAGAGTCAGGACTAAACCCAACCGTTTATGGGGTAAACCCCACGATGGAGCAGAGGCAAGAAGGCTGGCGCTTATATACTAACGTCAGGTGGAAAGGGACGGGTAGCAGACGAGGGCATAGTCACTGGTAGGCGGGATTCCCCAGTGGAAGTAGGTCATACCCAAAGAGATGGGTTAGTTGTAGTAGTAGTTGTTGTAGCCGTGAAGAAGGTTATGTACAGGTCCTCAGAATCAAGATTCCATGATGTTGCAGTGTCTGACAAGTTGTACAAGAATGGTATACAATACCAACAAGGTGAAATTAAGACACATGTTGATAAATTGTATTGATAAATTGAATTGAATTTGTATTGATAAAGCCACTGGATGGCGAAACGTCTATAATAAAGATACCCAGATGTTGCATATTATATATGGTTCAGTACATACACTACTGGCAATACCATTCTTGTACATCTGCTAGCTTGCTGGGTAGTTTTCTTGGAAAGTGGCAGATAGCATTATCTCAACACATACACCCAATTAAACCCATAATTTTGTACACATATCTTTTCAACACAGATCACCACAGCACCTAAGGGCAGAAGAAACCAGTAGTGAGGAATTCTACCCACAGAGCGGCACGGGCCAACGAATACAGAGAGATGAATCCCAGGTGGGCCCAGTCCCACAACTGGGAAAGATGTCAGAATGGAACCGTACATGTATGGAATTCAGTACGGTATGGTGAATTTTTTGCTAAAAAAGTATGGTACGGAAATATGGTGTGATATTCCCGACAGGTACGAGAAATGGAAAAAATACCGTACCGCACTCTACTGTCTGCCTAGACAACTGGTCACATGGCTTTCATGAGAAGCTTGGCTACAACACCACAGCATTCCCGACAAATTACAAACGGTGGGTATACAAAGATTACCCACGAAGCTACCAACACTTATCAGGAGCTTTAGAGCATCTTGGGATCACATTCCAGCTGTGAACAGCTACCAGTCTGTAAGCCAGTGGAAGGTCTCGGTCATATGACAAAAAGTTCCAGCTGTGGGTCATCATATGACTAAGAACCGTTAGGAAACACTTCTCTTTCCTAACACACGTAATTAATACATACTTATCTGCATTCTTTCCTATTGCGAAGCGATCACTTCCTAAGTTGCAAACAATATTTTCAATGAAGCAATTATCTATCCGATAAAGCCACAGTTCTGATTCAGAATCATAAGGAATCTTGATTCCTCCTTAATTCTCTGTCTTTCCTTCTGGCCTTGGTTGATCCATTAAAGGAATTGGCTTCTGATGATGGTCTCATTTACACAGCGCTAAGGTTACCTGGATTCCACTGTATTATATATCCTTCTTACATGTTGCTGCAAGTGATTATATATATATATATATACCTATATTTTTTTTAGATTAACTGTGTTTTCTCCCTTAGCTCCCTATGTGTTCGCGTTTACCCGCCACGTACTAGGCTGGCAGGCCACTGACTACAGTCACTGGGTCACTTACAAGAACTTCTTGGCGACCACGGGTATGTCCATCTTTAATCTGTCTAGCATACTGAGGTATTTATGGTTTCTTGGCCTCATTACTTACAATGCAGGTTATTTATGATGTTCGAGACATAAATTTACAGTTTCAGTAAGAATGAATGCAGATTGGTGTCTTCTGGGAGAGATAAAATAAGCAAGGGGAAACTCCCCGTCCCTAGAATTTGGAAAAAAAAAATACTAATGTAAATAATAATCAGGAAATTTTGACATGTTATCCTAATTAAGTTGAGCCAACCTAAACCACAATTCAACAGAATATCTATGTTTTAAATTGAGCTTATAGACCTATCCTCTAAGTTAGTATCAAGTAGTTGATAGTATATTTTTAGTGTAGCACCGTATCCTCCTTGCCCAGGCTAGCATAGCTGCTGATATGCTCTAAGTATATTCTAAATACATTAATTCCCTGTAGTTGTACTGCTGGAACTCACAAAGAAAAAGAGACATGAAAGACCATTTGGACAATTAGTTGACTGTACAAAAGTCGACGAGTGGTTACAAGACCCAGCTTATAACCACTGCAACACACATAAGTGTGAATCACATAACTACAGATTGCAGCTTTCATGGATGAATTTTGACAGCTGCGGAATCCACAGGTCTGTTCCAGATGTTAGAAGCATATTTTTAAGTATTCTCTAAATTGCAAGAGCATATTTAAAACAGCCTCAGAACCGAAGAGAACTGGAGATAATCTGAGAATAGGATTATTATTTTCACGAGGAAGAGCTAAATCGGTATCGGTTACAAAGAACTTGTTGAATGGGAGGCAAAAAAATGTGATCCGACGAAGGGAAGGACAAAAAGTACCCTTCCTCCTCCTTGAAGGGAATAAGGTGAGAATGAGTCTGAGGACAGTGTCAGTAATGAAGTGTCAGAAGCCAGTGACACAGTGTAATTAAAAGAGGAGTGAGGGACATAAATTATCAGTGATATGTCAAATAAAAATTGATGAGCAGTGAAACAAGTGTTGTGGCTTGAGACTCTACATTACCGAAGAAAACATGGGATACACTTATGAAGCAAACGAAGAGCTATCTAAAAAAATTAATTTTTGCAGAAAAAGCTCACGTTATAATGGTCTGCATCATTTACTACAACCCTGGTGCTTGGCTCTACACTGGGGTGTACCCAGCCTACTTGAGGCCTGGGGAAACAGCCCTGATTTTTTTCTTTCTCTCCTTCCCACCCTCTGTCTACACCCATTGCCTTTCATTGGATAAAAACCATTGTATCGCAACTAGTAAGCTAAAAATTTACAAAATGTTATAGTCCTACGCAGAAAAGATACCCAAAATGCATTTTAAGCATGTTATCCTCTCAAATATCAGTTTACTTAAATTCCTATGATTAAGATTTTCTAGTTCACAGCCATATCAACTAAGAACTCGAACATTGCGTGGCTCTAACCTGAGCTGATTTTATACAATTAAATGCCTTCGATCGTCCTAACTTTAAAGTCTCCAATCACTTCAGAAAATGTAAGAAATTATTCTCCTGAAAGTGGGCTAACTGCTTTCCTGATTACTTTGCTGGTATGGTTATTATTATTATTGCTATAATAAAAAAGAAGTGTTAAGCCTACTAGGGTCATACAGAGCAGCGGTGCAGGGATAGTGCAGGATTATAGAGTAGCAAGGGTGGAGTGGACAAAAGGGAGAGTTAAAAAGGGCTGTGAGGAGTGCTAGAGGAAAGATCATCAAAGTTTGTGTAGTAAAGGAGGGTCCGTCAGCGAGGACGGAGGATAAAGTAAAAGCGTCAGAGCAGTGACGACGCCGGAAATAAATTGTGTGTGCTCGTTGAGAGGCTGGACAGTCCAACAAAATATGGCGAACCGAAACTGGTACCTGACAATTCTCATAGAGTGGAACAGGGAGCCTCTCCATGAGATACCCGTGAGTAAGACGAGTGTGTCCAATGCGAAGACGGAAGATCATAGTCTCCCAACCTCAGCATCGATGACAAGAATACGGCCAGAAACCTAACTTGGTTTGATAGAACATAATTATTCATGTATCATATCAGGCCAACGTTGTTGCCAACGGTTGCGAAGGTGGTCAGAAATTACAGCAAAATAGTCTGTGAATGGAACACCTCTATATGAAACTGGTAGGTCATGTACTAGTGACCTCGCAGCAGTGTACGCCTGTTCATTGCCATGTACGTCAACATGACCGGAGACCCAACAGATAATATCTTTGTTTTTGCTAGAGATGCGGCATAACCAAAGTTGTATATGAAGGACTAGGGGATGAGGTGAATCAATTTTTTTTATAGCTTGCAAAGCACTAAGGGAGTTGGAAACTACCACAAATGGCAACACAGGGATATATGCAATACGGATAATTGCTTCGAGAATTGCATACAAAATTCTTCCACTGTAAAAATGCTAGCCGAGCCTAATAAATGCCCTCGCACTACACTGTTCGGAAACACTGCTGCAAAACCAAAACAGTCAGAAGATTTAGAACCATCAGTGTACACTGCGACGGCATAAGAATGAGACAGGAAGTGATTAAGAAAAAGAGAGCGAGAAGCAACTTTAGGTATTTGGCCTTCACGCATGGCAGTGGGGAAGAACAGACACGAACTGTTGGAACCTCCCAAGGGGGAAGGGAAAAGATAGATTCTACATGAACGTATAAAGGGCAACTGAAGAGAAGACAAGAGCGAATGTAGACGAAGAGAAAAGGGACAGAGTAAACTGGGGCGACGAACAAACAATGAACATCTGCTAACATCCGTTACTATCCTATATATGGAAGGGTTGCGAAGGTCATGAGAGCGAACAAAATAGCGGAGACAATGAGCATCACGGAATGGAATATTCGCCTCTGCATAGAGGCTCTCAACAGGTGAAGAGCGAAAAACACCGAGACATAAACGTAATCCCTGGTGATGGATGGGATCAAGGTTAGAAAGAGTTGCAGGAGAAGCAGCTGAATATATCTGGTCGCCATAGTCTAGTTTCGATAAAATTAAAGCTGAATGCAGTTGAAGGAGTGTTCGACGATCAGCCTCTCATGAAAGATGAACGAGGGTTTTAAGGAGGATCTGCCGGTTGTGACACGTTGCTTTCAGAGAGGTAATGTGAGGTTTCCAGGATAACTGACGGCCAAACAGAAGCCCGAGAAACCTGACAGTATCACGTTCTGGGATACGCAAACCATACAGGTACAATGGAGTATCAGGGACGATAGAACGTCTAGTGAAAGTAATTTGGTGTGTTTTAGTACTAGAAAATTTAAACCCATGAGTAGTGGCCCAATTGGAAACACGGTTAACAGCATTCTAGAGAGAAACTGCAATGAGGCGACAGTCAGCTCCCGCACGAGCTATAGCAAAGTCGTCAACATAGAGTGATGACTAAATATTAGATGGAAGAACAGATGCCAGATCATTTACAGCAAGGAGAAAAATTGTGGTTCTAAGGACACATCTCTGGGGGACACCTTCACCTTGTACAAAGTCCGGGGAAAGCATATCATTAACCCGAGCACGGAAATGTCTCTCAGATAAGAAGTTCTTAAGGAAAAATGGCTGATTGCCTAGGAGGCTAAGATGTTATATTGGCTAAGATGTTATATCTCTAAGTTGTGTCATATGCCTTCTCAAGATCAAAAAAGATGGCGATAACTGACTGGTTATTGACAAAAGCATTACAAACATGCGTATCTAAGCGGAGTAAGGGGTCAATAGTAGAACGGCTCTTACAAAAGCCACATTGACTAGCGGAGAGACTATTGTGTGTTTCTATTTACAAGACGCTCCATCACCTTGCAAACTGTACTGGTAAAAACAATGGGACGATAGTGGGATGCATTATGTTCCGAAGTACCTGGTTTACGAAAAGGTAGAACAATGGCAGATTTCCACAGCTGGGGAAGAACTTCTTGCGACCAAATAAGTTTAAACAGACGTAAGAGGGCAGCAAGGCCTGACAAATGTAAATGCTGGAGTATACAAATATGAATGCTGTCAGGCCCAGCTGCCGATGATCGGCAAGCGGAAAGTGTTGACTCCATTTCTAAAAGTGAAAAAAGGACATTATAAGATTCTTCTCTGCTAGAAGAAAAGTCTAAGGGCTCTAACTCTCAGGCAGATTTGGAGGAAAGAAACGAAGGATATAGATGGAGTCCCTGAGAGATACGGACAAAACGATTACCAATTTCGGTGGTATCTTCAAAAGGGTTTGCTATAGTGACACCGGCAACCCGAAGAACAGGAGCCGGATCTGGAGAGTATTTGCCACTCAGTTTCTGTACCTTTTTCCAGACTGCACTCATAGAGGAAGCCAAAGTGACGGTAGAAACATAATCCCGCTTAAAATCAAGGAGTCGCTCTGTGGTCCTATTGTAACAATATCTGCCCCATGAAGCGCATTTCAAACGAACCGCACGAGCACAAGCAGGAGACCACCAAGGCACGCATTTCTGAGAATGCTTACCCGAGGTTTGTGGTATAGAATGTGAAGCCGCGGTTAAAACTTAGGTCAAGAATAGGTGTAACAGTTCATCAATAGCGGACGAAGAAGGGTCCTCACTAAAAGCAGTTTATCGCGAGTACAGGTCCCAGTTCGCTCGGTCAAATTACCAGCGTGGGCTTCGAGAAGGTGGAGAATACAAATGGGAAGTAAGGAGGATAGGAAAAGGATTACTGTCATGTAAGTTAGGGAGTATGGACCAGGTAAAGTCTAGTTCAGTTGAGGAAGAGGATACTGAGAGATCGATGCAAGAGAGAGATTGAGTATGAGGATCAAAGTGGGTGGGAGCTCCAGTATTTAAAACATGGAGGGGAATAGAAGCGAGAAGAGCCTTTAACTGAAAGTCACAGTGAGACCCCCACCCAGAGGAAATGGTGAGCATTAAAATCGCCTAATAACAGAAGTGGTTGCGGTAATGAAGAAACCAGAAATGCAACATCTGAGATAAATAATGCCCAAGAAGGAGAGAGATACAAAGAACAGACCGTATACCACTTATTCAAGTAGATGCGTGCTGCAGTGTAATGCAGCAAAGTATGAACAAATATCTGATGGTGTGGTATACCGGGGCGTACAAGTAGTGCACTTTCGTTAAAGGTTCCATTGCGAAAAGGATCCAATGAATATAATAAAACATAGCTCGAGACGGGATGGATAACATCGGAGTAATTTGGGTTCTTGTAAACAAACACAAATGGGGGAAAACTGGGAGAGCAACACCTGAAGCTCACCCCGGTTACCTCTGAGACCTCGGATATGTCACTGTAAATAAGCCGTTATTTGCGAAGAGAAGGATACAAGAAATATAAAGCAATAGGTATCTACGGACTAGAAGGGTTAGTAAATTCCACATGTAGAGGCAGCGGAAAACGAGTAAGCAGCGAAGGATTCGAACGCTGTGAAGAAAAGAGTTGTGCAGATGGAGTAGAAGAGTGAAGAGTAGTGAAGGGAGGTGAATCAGTGTCCATCAATGGTTTAGTCTCCTCAGTATATTCGGAGATAGCTTCAAGTGTCTCAGAGGACAAGGACGTTGTATGTGGGACAACATCGGAGATAGAAGGGGGAGTGTGAGTAAAAATCGGGGCGACGATGGAAGTTACCAAAGTAGGGAGACGAAAGGTTAGAGTTAACTTGAGAAGAAGCTTAGGAAAGGGACAGTAGAGGAAGAAACTTGGGAGGGGACAGGAGAAGAAGGGACTGTACAAGGAAAAGGATGAACCTCCACACTCGTAACAGAGTTGGTAAGAGGTAAAAAAAAACAGATACAGAGACTGGAAAGAAAAAATGTCCTGGTAGGATAAGTAAAGGAGAGGTTAAAGGAGATTTACACTTGTGGATTGTTTGGACTTTGGAGAAGTAGAGAGGCGAAGGTAAGGAGCTATTGCGCAAGGTCTTGTAGACAAAGAAGCTTGCGAGTGAGAAGATGAAGATTTGAGAACAGTTTAAGGTGACGAGGCAGGGACCTTGGAGTCTAGGACTGCAAAAGAGTTAGATACAGAAGAGACTGTGGAAGGTGTAACCATAGGGGAGACTGCGGGAGTTGCAACCCTAGAGGTTGGGGCTTCTAAGTAACTTGAGAAAAAGAAATATGGAAAAGTCTCCCCTGAAGGCGTAGATGAGAGCTTGCCATGGCTTAAGTAAAGCCTTCTGTCTCTTTGAGATAACGGATTTCTCGGTCATTTAAGTAAACTTAGCAATGACGAGAATAAGACGGGTGAGCTTCATTACAATTAAGGCAAGAGGGAGGTAAACTACAAGACGTATTGGTATGGTCGTCGGCACCACAGACTGGACATTCCGCCATGGACCTGCAATATTTCGCTGGATGACTAAAATGACAGCAATTTCTACACTGTTGTAGTGTAGGGATTAACTTTTGGATTTGTAAACGGTGTCCCGCGATATAAACCGAGGACGGAAGCTCACGGCAGTCAAAAGTTAAGTAAGCTACATTGCAGGAGTAGCCTCTCCATCTGCGGGTAGGTAGTACATATGTGTCTACTTTGAGAATTGGGAGATCTTGGAGCTCAGCTGTTTCAGAATGTCGTCACCACACATCTAGATATTACGCTGAACAATGGTATGAGGTAGAATGACGGTACCACTTCAAGAATTGAGAGAATGATGTTTTTGAATTGTTACAGGAATAGCGTCTATGGTGGTAAGGAGAGAAAGATCGTGAGCTTGGCTAGCATTTTGTACCGTGACGATGCGTGTACCGCTCTTGAGAGCATGAAACAATATTTCGACCAACATGGCGCAGGAGCACCTTGCTGATACTATAGTCCATTGTGTACTATGATGAGTAGTGTGTAAAGGGAGCGATTGTCGCGTTGGTCTTTTCTGAGCAGAGTGAGAGGTATTTGAAGCAGTATCATCAGAAATAGGTCGTGGTCGTTTAGATGCAGGACATGAGGTGGTCCGTTTTGAGGCGGACGAACAATCTGAAAACCGTCTCACAGTATGGGGAGAAGCTGGAAACATGGTCGAGGTCGGATGTGTCAAAGGAGTCAGGCCGAGCCCCAGTATCAGAAGCGTGCGACAAAATGTCTCCCACAGAAGATACAGGGACATTAGAAAAGTCCTAAGGATGGCCCGGTAACAAGGCAGTTTCATGGATTTGCGACTCTTTTTATTTTTTGTTTTTAAGAAAAAAAAGGAAAGGAAAAAAAGGGGGAATGTGAAGGGGTAGCTCCTAGGAGGAAAGGACCGTAAGTCCCCCTTTCCGTGCCCAAGAGGACCTCAGCGCAACCGGTAGTGCAGATGCGGCATGGAACCCATGCCATACCGTACCCTTCATACCAGTAAACCAGTAATCCGGAATAGGAACCTCACATCTACTGAACCACCTCGGTAGACAAAAGAAAGGGCGGTCGGTACCCTGCCACAAAGCATACCTTCTGCCACCACCTCCTGGAATCTGACAGGCAACCTCCCGAGATACACCCATCACCTGAAAGACACCCGAAGTTTTCCCCCAGTAGACCGGAGAGGGATCGGGATCTTCAGACTCCAGATTCCATGGCAAACTACACTACCACCAAGGACCTCAATGAAATGGGATGGACCCCGGAGCCTTTTCCCATGTCTAGGAACTAGAATGCCTGAGGGAAAAAACCCAAAGGCTGAAAACAGGAAAGGAAAAGAGGAGGGATGGTGTGAGGAGGAGGAGGAATGGGAAAGGAGGGATGGTGTGAGGAGGAGGAGGAATGGGAAAGGAGGGATGGGGAGGATGGGGCAGGGAAGGGGAGGATGGGACAGGGATGGGGAGGATTGGGGGGTAATTAGGTTCGATCGGAGGAAGAAGGCGAAAGAGTCCAATTTCTCAAACCAAGAGCCTCTTGAAGAGCCCCCTTGAAGAGGCTGGTATGGTTATACCTGAAAATTGGTTGAATTTAAAGCCTATCTTCTACACTAGGATTATGAAAGGTGCATGTAACATGCAGTGGCGTGCAGAGGTCTGGTGATGCCTGTGGCCAACTCCTTGACTGTATGCCCAAAAGGCTCAAGTATAACGCCTAGTACTGAGACATATTATGAGAAAGGGAGATATTTTGATTATGTAAACACAGATGAAACATGAAATAAACACTTTATTCGATTTAAATATAAATCAACCAAATTTACTAAGTTCTTTTCCCCAAATGATTCCTGGTGTCAGAAAACACATGAACTATTTCACTTTTTACATCAGCTGTGAGAAATTCTTTTTTAATGCTTATTAAAGCCAGGTTGGTCAGTCGCTCCTGTGACATTGAAGACCTCAGATATGTTTTTATTAATTTCAGTTATGTAAATGACCTTTCACAACTTGCGACTGAAAATGCGATTGTAAGTAGTAATGTGTATGACACCGCGTGGGAGAGACATCCCTCCCATACTGCAGTAAACACAGCGTGGGAGAGACATCCCTCCCATACTGCAGTAAACACACAGCGTGGGAGAGACATCCCTCCCATACTGCAGTAAACACACCGCGTGGGAGAGACATCCCTCCCATACTGCAGTAAACACACAGCGTGGGAGAGACATCCCTCCCATACTGCAGTAAACACAGCGTGGGAGAGACATCCCTCCCATACTGCAGTAAACACACAGCGTGGGAGAGACATCCCTCCCATACTGCAGTAAACACACAGCGTGGGAGAGACATCCCTCCCATACTGCAGTAAACACAGCGTGGGAGAGACATCCCTCCCATACTGCAGTAAACACACAGCGTGGGAGAGACATCCCTCCCATACTGCAGTAAACACTACAGCATCTTTACCATCAGGGGGAATTCTATTCCCTCCAGCTGGAAGGATCATCACAAAATCAATAATTTCGTCATATAACTGAATGGCTGCCACATCATTATCATAATAATTTGCAAAGTCTGAACATTCCTTTTTTAATTTCTCTCTTGTTCATCTTCAATTACTACTGAATTTAAGTTCAGAAGAAATGAAAATCGGTCTGTGGGTCCTTGAAGACGGACACTGAGTCCTTGAAGACGGACACTGAGTCCTTGAAGACGGACACTGAGTCCTTGAAGACGGACACTGAGTCCTTGAAGACGGACACTGAGTCCTTGAAGACGGCCACTGTGCCTGAGTCCTTGAAGACGGACACTGTGCCTGAGTTCTTGAAGAGGGACACTGTGCCTTAGTCCTTGAAGACGGACACTGCACCTGAGTCCTTGAAGACGGACACTGTGGTCTTCAATTTCCGTTTTTAATCGCTTTACAATCTCTACCATTACTCTATTCATTTCTTCTTGTACCGTCAGTCTACTATGTCTTGCTGACTGCCCAGGCATTCTTCGTCTTCTCATTTTTCGTGCAATTGGTATTCCCCAATTTCCACAATATTCATTAGCCAAATGTATTGCATTGTGGAAAATTTCGTCATTCTTAAAATTCAAGATAGGAATAAGTCCTTTCAGATCACAAGATGATTCACGGAACTCCATTTTCGGATCCTGCAAACGTTTTGAGACTTTCTCCACTGATAATAAAACTGGGTACCAAAAAGGGTACACCATGATAAAGGAATAAAGAGCTAACCACTGCCTCTAAGGTGCGACGAGCCTCCAAAAATTGATTTATCACCGCTGAAATTTCAAAATCCCTATCTTATTTCCCTCGCTAATTGGATGCCCCCCCCCATGTGGATGCCCGGGGCCACCGCCCCGTCGGCCATCCCCCCATCCCTCAGCACGGCACTGGTAACATGTTTACCACCAGACACGAACACTTTAACCCCTAAGATAAGGATTAATATAAACTCTCAGCTTATATTCACACTGAGAGATATACACCTATCCATGTATATATTCTTGCTAGGAAATATATTTAAGGTCAGAAAAGGTAGTGTAAATAATAATAATGATGATATAAATAATAATAATAATAATAATAATAATAATAATAATAATAATAATAATAATAATAATAATAATGATATAAATAATAATAATAATAATAATAATAATAATATTCTCGAGATGTCGAATTTTCATTAGCAGCTACTTTTCAAGCATTGGCTGCATAACAAATCATGAAATTGCCAGTTCTCTATGACAAAAAAAAAGTTCACTGTATGAATCTGCGGCTGTCATATTTTCACTAATATTTACCTCTGTTGTTCCTCGTCATATAAAGTTTTGGGATTCTTTCAGGCTCGCTGGTGGCGGTGCCGTTGCTGAGCGCTCATCTCGGTGTATCTGACAATCTGCTGGCCATGTTAGGGACTATGTCTGGCATCATCGAGTATGTCGTCTACGGCTGCATCTTGGACACTCGACCATACTTGATCTGGATAGGTGAGCGTCTTTCTTAGGACTGTGAAGGATAAAGATAGTTGATATTCAGCGAGGGAGATGTTGTGAGCGTTTAGTTTAATATCTTTATTATGCACACCATACCCATCGTGTGGGCGGTAGTCAAAAGATTACAGAGGTACATAATGGGTCCAGGAACTGGGCCGCAAAGTTTTGATAGCTGAACAAGTTACAAAGGTAATGAACTACAGGTAGATCTGGTCACAATCATGATCAAGTTACAAAGGTAATGAATCATCTACACGTCTATACATGGTTAAAATCATGAACAAATTAAAAAGTAATGAGCCATTCACACGTCCACACCCGGTCACAACTGCAATGAGTTATTAGTGCAAATATTAATTGGGTCACACACACACACACACATACACACACACACACACACACACACACACACACACACACGCGCGCACACATGGTAACTAACACACACACACACACGCACGAGCACACAAACACACACACACACACACACACACACAAGAAGAAAGGTTGAGGGAAATAGGACTAACAACACTGGAGGAAAGAAGGGTCAGAGGAGACATGATAACGACATACAAAATACTGCGGGGAATCGACAAGGTAGACAGTGACAGGATGTTCCAGAGAGGGAACACAGAAACAAGGGGACACAACTGGAAGCTGAAGACTCCGATGAGTCAAAGGGATGTTAGGAAGCATTTCTTCAGCCACAGAGTAGTCAGGAAGTGGAATAGTCTAGAGAAAGATATAGTGGAGGCAGGAACCATACATAGTTTTAAGACGAGGTATGATAAAGCTCATGGAGCAGGGAGAGCAGAGACCCAGTAGCGGACAGCGAAGAGGCGGGGCCAGGAGCTGAGTCTCGACCCCTGCAACCACAATTAGGTGAGTACAATTAGGTGAGTACACACACACCCCAGGAGCTGTGAATCGACCCCTGCAACCACAACTAGGTGAGTACACACACACGTGGTAATGCTTTATTTACAGTGAGCAAAGTCAGGGTATTTTTCCAGAATGGTTTGTAATATACCACTGTGGATAAAATACTTTGACATTTCTTGAACATTTCTGAGTGAGTTGTCTCTGAATTTATGGTGACAGTGCGGTGGTACATAAGTTGACTTTATATCTGTGAGTGGTAAAGTATAAGGTGACTTTATACTTGAGTGCAGAGTGGTGTAGTATAAGGTAGGTGATTTTATTCTTGTTAGTGGTGGAACTTGGGTTGACTTAATTCCTGTGAGAGGTAAAGCATTAGGTGACTTTGTACTTGTTCCCTCAGCCCCAGTTGCGTCTGTGTTGCTGAACTCCTGCACCATCGCCCAGCGCGCCATGATGACCAAATTCGTCGCCAAGGACGAAATTTGTGAGTTAATTTTATATTGTGTGTGTAGTAATTTATGCCGACTATGTAACTAAATTACACCCAGCAAGATGGGTCGAGCTTGCACGAGAATATTACTTTAATACTGTTATTTTGAACTGTGTCATGCAGGTAAGGTGTCTGCGGTGCTGGGTGCTCTTGATGGCTTCATGCCTTTGGTAACCTCTGCCCTCTACACCGCCGTCTACCACGCCTCCGTCAGCACCTTCCCTGTAGCACACTTCTTCCTGGGTGCTTCTGCCAGCGCTCTCATGATTGTCTTTTTTGGGTATGTTTGTTTATATACTGAAATCTCTTGTATTCATGAAAGTTATATCTTGAAGTGTGAATTAAAAAAAATCGTAATTGAACTGAAGACTGATGATCGTCACAACAACAACAACAATGTCTGACAGACAAATGGCAGCAAGCTTTGTCACTGTGGAATTACTATACAGTATCTTCACCAAAATAAATAGATTTTCCGGAGTTAGTAGAATAATGTTTGGGAATTTATGTAGATTATTGATAGTATACAAGACGAAACATTTAATGTATTCAAAATATTGATAATTTAGGGTACGTACTCTTGCACTATGTAAAGATTGAATAATTGTACTTGATTCTAGGAAAAAATAATAGTCAAAGAAGTAATTCTCCGGCTCCTCCACATCACTGGGCCCCTGAGGTCATGCCTGAAACTTCAGCAGTCGTCAACTCACCAAATAGAGGGTTCGCACTCATAGCAAGCCCGTCTTAAAACTAGTAAGCCAGTGCGTTATCCAGTGGACCATGCCGACCATAACGATTCTCCCAACTAGGGGTATTTCTATACTCCAAACGAAGGTTATCAAGGGCTCCATTGTGACCTCAAATACAGATTTTTTGCAGACGAATCCTACACCAGCATGGCTGTAGTGTGCTCTGTCTCTCGACCCCTCAAAGCCTTTGAGTAAATCTTATGAGGCCACCATGGTACAGTGAATAACGCACTGGCCTGCTAATTTTAGTCCTGGCTTATCATGGGTTCAAACACTCTGTTTGGTGGGTTGTTTATAATCATAGTATCATCACGATTTCAAAAGTCATTCACTTCAGCAATCATTCTTATGAGATGATTGTTGGGAAATAACTCTTTGATATCACTTATTTTGCTCTTATGTACACCAAAGTTATCAGTTTGTATTTCTTTTGATACTGGATGTAACCAGAGTTTTGGTGTTAGGAATAATAACATCGTCATCATTATTGTCTTTGTTTTAAAAATGAAATTTGTGCAGCAAACGCTTTTTTTTTCATGAAAAGCCTTTTATTGTTGTCACTTTGTATGCATTCTGAGTATACAGTATCTTTATGTGTGTATCGAGAACAACGGAGCATGTATACGGAGAGGGTGTACATCTCAATACATTTACACAAAAGCTTTCCTTTAATTTCCATTAATTCCCTTAATGAGTTGTGAACTGGATACACAAAGGTCATTAAGTCTGCTGCAGCCTTAATGACCGACCGACTACATTGTAACTTAAATGTGATTATTGTTTCCTTGTTCAGCCATCTCATTTTCATGTTTATTTTGTCACTTTTTAGGAGACTCAGAACCAATATTAAAATTTACGCTAAACAAATAACATTAAAAAATTGATGCATTACTAGTTTAATGTTTATTCATTATTCCTTCACCAGTTTCTAGTGAATATATCTCATTAACTGAAAGGTTAGTTGATAAATATTTTTTTATAGACGCTCATGTCACGAGTATATCTACATGACGCTCAACACTTATCTCATTTGCGTGACTTCCTTTTCTTGCGATGACTTCACTTAAGGACGAACGCATGGCCAACCTAAAAGACAGCTTATACACGGAGTATTAAAAAAAATAGATGTCGTTAACACACGAATTCGATGGCGTCGAGGTAATCTTGTGCCGGTGGGGGTAAGTTGAGTCCATGATGAAGTTTCATATAATGGTTTTGGTGGTGGGCACTTTGGTAAATAAGGACGTCAGCTCGATACTAAAGTAACTTCTTATTCCTTAGAAGTTTAGCTAATAGGACGGCTAATTAATGATGCGCCTGAGGTAACAGGCCTCACTGTGATCACCTATTTATGTATCTTCGGGAGACTATATGTATATGATGGTCTGGATATGAAAGGGATTACGTGAAGAAGTCTTTCTTTTATTCACTGTTCAAATCCCTTAATCTCACCCCGTAGTAGCCAACCTTTACATGGAACATCTGCTGTGAGAGAGACTGAAAATTCACGTCCCCAAGATGTGATATCGCTTAGATATATTGACGATATCTTAGTTATCGCCCCAAACGCCATAGCACACTGAATTTCCTCAACCACATCAGCTCTGTGGAATTTTCTATCAAGTTTAGCTATGAGGAAGAAAGCATAGTCCTTCCCTCTTCGTGTTGATACATAAAAAATGGCGATAAACTTGATTTCAATGTCTACCTCAAACCAACAAATAAAAATGACCTACATTGTTACTCACATCACGACGACAGAACCAAGCATGGAATCATCATCGGATTTCTACCACTTGCTGCGTCTCTCCAGGAAAAATGCATTTTCAGCAATCAAGTTAATCAACTTAATCATCATCATCTGTAGGAAGAGAGCCGAGAAAATGCTACACAACTTTAGTTCTGGTGTTAAACCCATAGATATACTGCACTTCCTGTCAACCAAACTTGCAACAGCCTTCCCAATACCTTTTAAGCAAAAGCCAAAATTTCATCATGAACCATAAAAGGCATTATCAAAAAGGAAAAGCAATGAACACCTGTGCCAGCGTTGATACAGTGAGGAGGTTATGACAAAGATAAAGTAAGAGACACTTCGAGGGACCTAGACACTAGTAACGCATGCATTCTACTTCGAAACACAGAGAACCATCTGATGAATTTGGGAGAGGTAAGACTCATCATGAAAGATAGTGACCGTTGCATCACAATACTATTTCTCAAAACCCTGGATCGTTCACAATCTTTAATGTCTTATCGAGTTTTTTACCCTAAAACCGACAATGCGATCGCCTAACTTCATCTCCTAGCCTGGCTACTCACAACCAACCTCTTTTATCTATATTTTTTATAACATAACGTCTTCCCGAACACTATGTATACTTACGTCCTGTTATTGATAACAACCCTGGTGAACGAAACGACTTCGTCAATAAAATACCATAACCCGCATATTGTGTCTTAATTCCAGACCTTAAGAGATGCTAGTAGTGTTGTCTTTCGTCATGTACACGAATAAGACAGCAATATATTTTCCACAACTGTTATTTCATAAAAAGACGTATTGTTTAATTAAACTTAATTACATCAATTTCAAACTTTAATTTAACTAAACAATAAAATTAATACATATACATTCTCCCACAGCATCATCATGGCCGTGAGTAAGTCTGGACATCATGATGTAGAGGGTGCCAAGCCTAGCGTGGCCACTGGTCCCGTCAGCCTCACCTCTCTGGTCTCCACGACCATCTCTGTCTGACTGCCTGCCGACACGCCCACCCTTCCCAACCACAGCCCTTCTCCTCACATCACACTGATAAGTATAGTACTGATAAGATTCAGTACTAGAGCAAAGAAGCTTCAATTAAGCGAAATACTGTATGCATACATGATATGAGAGTTAAGCATAAAGACTTTTAATAATAGTGAATACGTAAAATCTGCAGTGGAAGGAAGGCGGGGTAGGGGTCGGCCTAGAAAAGGTTGGAGAGAGGGGGTAAACGTTTTTGTGCGAGGGGCTTGGACTTCCAGCAAGCGTGCGTGAGCGTGTTAGATAGGAGCGAATTGAGACAAATGGTTTTTAGGACTTGACGTGCTGTTGGAGTGTAAGCAAGGTAACATTTATGAAGGGTTTCAGGGAAACCGGCAGGCCGGACTTGAGTCCTGGAGATGGGAAGTACAGTGCCGGCACTCTGAAGGAGGGGTGTTAATGTTACAGTTTTGTAACTGTAGTGTAAGCATGCCTCTGGCAAGACAGTGATGGAGTGAATGATGACGAAAGTTTTTCTTTGTCAGGCCACCTTGCCTTGGTGGGAAACGGCCGATGTGTTAATGAAAAAACAAAACGTCTAGCACGATGTGCAAGGCAAATCGTAAGTCATTAGTCATCTGAGGATTCAGGTGACAAATATTCATTATCAGTTACCTAGAGTGTGAGAGTGAAAATAATAATAATCAGGAAAAATATTTTGAATATAAAACAGTTGTGAGTAATATCTGGAAATTTGTACGGTAGTGCACATTTTAGGAGGCCAGATAAACTTACAAACATATATATGTATATATATATATATATATATATATATATATATATATATATATATATATATATATATATATATATATATATATATATAAAAAGAACCCATTACTACCTGACAGTTTACATCATTTGCAAGAAACAAGTTGGTGCCACATTGGTATACCTGGACTAATTTAGTTCAAAGAATTACATATTAGTAACATCTTTATCAATTTTATAGAAACCGACGCCATGGCAACAATGAGAACACTAGCTCAAGGCTATCAAACCTAGCAGATAGCGAAAACGAAAAGGCCCAACTCGCCCTATTAGTGACTAAATTTAGGTGCCAAACTCATATATTACAACGGTGGGCAAACTGTGGCTCGCGAGAACCTACTCTGTGCCGCTCTCGAGAAAATATTCGGCTTCATTGCCATTTTTTCCTAAAATTTTATATTAATAATCTATAGTAAGATAGTATGTACCAATATCAGAATATTATATATATATATATATATATATATATATATATATATATATATATATATATATATATATATATATATATATATATATATATATATAGTATATATATATATATATATATATATTAAATAAATATATGTATATATATATATATATATTTATTTATTTATTTATGAAAGTATAATGGTACCAGCACTCTTATATGGGTGTGAAGCTTGGGTTGTAAATGCTGCAGCGAGGAGGAGGCTGGAGGCAGTGGAGATGTCCTGTCTAAGGGCAAAGTATGGTACAAATATTATGCAGAGAATTCGGAGTGTGGAAATTAGGAGGTGTGGAGTTACTAAAAGTATTAGTCAGAGGGCTGAAGAGGGGTTGTTGAGGTGGTTTGATCATTTAAAGAGAATGGATCAAAGTAGAATGACTTGGAGAGCTTATAAATCTGTAGGGTAAGGAAGGCGGGGTAGGGGTCATCCTCGAACAGGTTGGAGGGAGGGGGTAAAGGAGGTTTTGTAAGCGAGGGGCTTGGACTTCCAGCAAGCGTGCGTGAGCGTGTTAGATAAGAGTGAATGGAGACGAATGGTTTTTGGGACCTGACGAGCTGTGGAGTGTGAGCAGGGTAATATTTAGTGAAGGGATTCAGGGAATCCGGTTAGCCGGACTTGAGTCCTGGAAATGAGAAGTACAATGCCTACACTTTAAAGGAGGGGTTTGGGATATTGGCGGGTTGGAGCGCCTTCTAAACTGTCGTATCTGAGCGCCTCTGCAAAGACAATGATTATGTATGAGTGAGGTGAAAGTGTTGATTGTTGATGAACGTATTTTCTTTTTGGGGACTTTCTTTCTTTATGGTCACCCTGCCTCGATGGGAGACGGCCGACTTGTTGAATATATATATATATATATATATATATATATATATATATATATATATATATATATATATATATATATATATATATATATATATATATATATATATATATATATTTATTTATTTATTTATTTATTTATTTATTTATTAACACATCGGTCGATTCCCACCAAGGCAGGGTGGCCCGAAAAAGAAAAGCTTTCATCATCATTCACTCCATCACTGTCTTGCCAGAGGCGTGCTTACACTACAGTTATAAAACTGTAACATTAACACCACTTCTTCAGAGTGCAGACACTGTACTTTCCATCTCCAGGACTCAACTCCGGCCTGCCGGTTTCCCTGAATCCCTTCATAAATGTTACTTTGCTCACACTCCAACAACACGTCAAGTATTAAAAACCATTTGTCTCCATTCACTCCTTAGACTTAATCCCATTAATTTCTCCCCACTGAAACTCGCCTATCCCCTTCAGCTTTGTTTCGCTTAGGGCCAGGACATCCAACTTCTTTTCATTCATAACATCAGCAATCATCTCTTTCTTATCCGCACTACATCCATGCACATTCAAGCATCATGTATATATATATATATATATATATATATATATATATATATATATATATATATATATATATATATATATATATATATATATATATATATGTGTGTGTGTGTGTGTGTGTGTGTGTGTGTGTGTGTGTGTTATTGTACCCACGAACGAGTGGTATTGATCAATAACAACACTGCTACTATCCAAGGAATCGAACCCATGCTGCTTTGGCCCGCCTCATGGTGAGCGAAAGACAGATGACGCTCTGGTCCACGGGACCACACAATTCTCGTTCGTGGGTAATTTACATTATCTTTTGAGTTTGCTTACAGAGGAAAAATAGGCTATTTTGTTGTGTTACTAAATTAGATTTCAAAAATTTTATCTTATTTTTCCGCAGTTCTGATTCAGGAGGAAATTCAGATACAATTTTTTTATGGTTACATTCATGGTTTCGCTTTCAATTACTGGTTTTAAAGTGGCTGATGGTTGTACGACAGATAAGGCACAAAGCCTTTTCACCCTTAACAGTAAAAGCAAAATCGTCCTCCCATTGTTGGTTAAACACTCTCTCTTTTCTTGTTCGTATTTCATTCGTTTTTATATTCTTCTGTTGTTCGGTCATTTTAAATAAGGGTTTCATAACTTTAACTAAAATCAGTCTTATGTATTTTTTAATTATAAAAGTACTTGTCTACAGTGGATTGCACTAGTTATGTTGCACTACCGCCGTGGCGCATGACGTGTGTACTGCATGATGGCGCTGAGTCCAGTTGCATCACCCTTACTTGTTTAAAACATGTCTTGAATATGTTCAGCGAGTTAAACAGCAGTTTGGACACATAATTCATATTAATGTTTGAAAAGAGAACGTGAATTACTCGTATATATATAAAATATTCTAATATTGGTACATACTATACTACAATAAGTTAATATAAAATTTTAGGAAAAATGGAAATGAAACCCAATATTGTCTCGTGAGCCGCACAGAGCAGTTTCGGGAACCGCATTGGTCTATAAAATATATCTAACTTACATAACTATTTCGAAAATAAGATAGAACAACATTACATAACTTTATTCAGAGCAAACTAACATTTTAATTGAAAATTCCTACTTTGGCTAATACTGAAAAAACTGAAAAAAACTGTTCCTTAAATACACGTATTAAGACCATCAGATGCAACCCTCTCTCAGCAAGGAGACAATATGTGTAACAGAGTGTATGTAAATGTAAATGTTACACGGACAAGGAAAAACACACCATCTATATTCTTCTCTATATTTAGTGACTTGTGCACTCGAGCGAGCACAGCTGCGACTCACCAGCTTGTACGAGAATGTACAGCTGTTACTGACAGCACTCGAGCGAGCGCAGCTGCGACTCGCCAGTTTGTTCGAGAATATGCAGCTGTTACTGACAGCACTCAAGCGAGCACAGCTGCGACTCACCAGTTTGTACGAGAATGTACAGCTGTTACTGACAACACTCAAGCGAGCGCAGCTGCGACTCACCAGTTTGTACGAGAATGTACAGCTGTTACTGACAACACTCAAGCGAGCACAGCTGCGACTCACCAGTTTGTACGAGAATGTACAGCTGTTACTGACAGCACTCAAGCGAGCGCAGCTGCGACTCACCAGTTTGTACGAGAATATGCAGCTGTTACTGACAGCACTCAAGCGAGCACAGCTGCGACTCACCAGTTTGTACGAGAATGTACAGCTGTTACTGACAGCACTCAAGCGAGCGCAGCTGCGACTCACCAGCTTGTACGAGAATGTACAGCTGTTACTGACAGCACTCAAGCGAGTACAGCTGCGACTCACCAGTTTGTACGAGAATGTACAGCTGTTACTGACAGCACTCAAGCGAGCGCAGCTGCGACTCACCAGTTTGTACGAGAATATGCAGCTGTTACTGACAGCACTCAAGCGAGCACAGCTGCGACTCACCAGTTTGTACGAGAATGTACAGCTGTTACTGACAACACTCAAGCGAGCGCAGCTGCGACTCACCAGTTTGTACGAGAATGTACAGCTGTTACTGACAGCACTCAAGCGAGCGCAGCTGCGACTCACCAGTTTGTACGAGAATGTACAGCTGTTACTGACAACACTCGAGCGAGCGCAGCTGCGACTCACCAGCTTGTACGAGAATGTACAGCTGTTACTGACAGTGCAGTGAGCTTTCTCTTGACGCACATGCTGCTTCTGTCTGCAACTCATCATAGAAGCACTTTTCTACACTGTCCTCGAGAATGACTGGTTACTGGCTGCATTCCTACGGTACTTAGTGACCCACCAAGTACGGGAAACAGTAGAAGGTGAACGAACCACCATCTCTATCCAGCCTAATTCACTGACAGATATGCCAGATAGCTCTCGAAACTCCCTCCTCCCTGCTGATGACTGTTTCTTCCCTATGACAGGGGAAACATAGCTAGCTTTCGTTCCCACAGTGTAACTATCACATGGAATAGGGTAGCAGCACACTGCAGATGTATCCAATTATGTTAAAAAAAATTTGCCCCTATTTTCAAATTTTTCCAAGAAATTTTGGTCGTTTTGTAATTATTTAGATTTATGACACATAGACTGGAAATCATTTAATACAACTGGTTTCATTTGCAATATACAAATACAAATATTTATTTCATTGCAAGTTTACATAGGTTTTGTAGTTACAATCATAAACTGAAGTGCAAGGAGAGCCACTGACATGCCATGGTGAAGTGCAAGGAGAGCCACTGACATGCCATAGCATTAAGGGCAGCTTAATCTAATGGCTTATAGACTATGAACATAATATTAGAAAAATTGATTGAGTTTGTTTTGTTTAAATACTAGATTGTACAAATTACAATATGATGATATTACATTGTTCAAATTACAATGGTTTATATATTGATAAAGCCGGCCGTAAACAGGCTAATAATAACTTATATTTATTGTTTATCAAATATTATTTTAATTTAGGCCAACTATTTACATCTAATTAACTCATTAATGCAACAGAAACGTAAATGTTTTAAATAAATCTAGTCCAACCAAACTATTTTTTTTTAATATATATCACGGAAAATGATTTATAAGAAATATTATGTTACTTCGGACTCATCCACATAAAATCTGCATGTTATCAATCTGGTGAGTAAGGCAGGACTCTAGCTGACAGTAAGGCAGGACTCTAGCTGACAGTAAGGCAGGACTCTAGCTGACAGTAAGGCAGGACTCTAGCTGACAGTAAGGCAGGACTCTAGCTGACAGTAAGGCAGGACTCTAGCTGGCAGTAAAGCAGGACTCTAGCTGGCAGTAAAGCAGGACTCTAGCTGGCAGTAAAGCAGGACTCTAGCTGACAGTAAAGCAGGACTCTAGCTGACAGTAAGGCAGGACTCTAGCTGACAGTAAGGCAGGACTCTAGCTGACAGTAAGGCAGGACTCTAGCTGACAGTAAGACAGGACTCTAGCTGAAAGTAAGGCAGGACTCTAGCTGACAGTAAAGCAGGACTCTAGCTGGCAGTAAAGCAGGACTCTAGCTGGCAGTAAAGCAGGACTCTAGCTGGCAGTAAAGCAGGACTCTAGCTGGCAGTAAAGCAGGACTCTAGCTGACAGTAAAGCAGGACTCTAGCTGACAGTAAGGCAGGACTCTAGCTGACAGTAAGGCAGGACTCTAGCTGACAGTAAAGCAGGACTCTAGCTGGCAGTAAAGCAGGACTCTAGCTGGCAGTAAAGCAGGACTCTAGCTGACAATAAGGCAGGACTCTAGCTGACAGTAAGGCAGGACTCTAGCTGACAGTAAGGCAGGACTCTAGCTGACAGTAAGACAGGACTCTAGCTGACAGTAAGGCAGGACTCTAGCTGACAGTAAGGCAGGACTCTAGCTGACAGTAAGGCAGGACTCTAGCTGACAGTAAGGCAGGACTCTCGCTGACAGTAAGGCAGTACTCTAGCTGACAGTAAGACAGGACTTTAGCTGACAGTAAGGCAGGACTCTAGCTGACAGTAAGGCAGGACTCTAGCTGACAGTAAGGCAGGACTCTAGCTGACAGTAAGGCAGGACTCTAGCTGACAGTAAGGCAGGACTCTAGCTGACAGTAAGACAGGACTCTAGCTGACAGTAAGGCAGGACTCTAGCTGACAGTAAGGCAGGACTCTAGCTGACACTAAGGCAGGACTCTAGCTGACAGTAAGGCAGGACTCTAGCTGACAGTAAGGCAGGACTCTAGCTGACAGTAAGGTAGGACTCTAGCTGACAGTAAGGCAGGACTCTAGCTGACAGTAAGGCAGGACTCTAGCTGACACTAAGGCAGGACTCTAGCTGACAGTAAGGCAGGACTCTAGCTGACAGTAAGGCAGGACTCTAGCTGACAGTAAGGAAGGACTCTAGCTGACAGTAAGGCAGTACTCTAGCTGACAGTAAGGCAGGACTCTAGCTGACAGTAAGGCAGTACTCTAGCTGACAGTAAGGCAGGACTCTAGCTGACAGTAAGGCAGGACTCTAGCTGACAGTAAGGCAGGACTCTAGCTGACAGTAAGGCAGGACTCTAGCTGACAGTAAGACAGGACTCTAGCTGACAGTAAGGCAGGACTCTAGCTGACAGTAAGGCAGGACTCTAGCTGACAGTAAGGCAGGACTCTAGCTGACAGTAAGGCAGGACTCTAGCTGACAGTAAGGCAGGACTCTAGCTGACAGTAAGGCAGGACTCTAGCTGACACTAAGGCAGGACTCTAGCTGACAGTAAGGCAGGACTCTAGCTGACAGTAAGACAGGACTCTAGCTGACAGTAAGGCAGGACTCTAGCTGACAGTAAGGCAGGACTCTAGCTGACAGTAAGGCAGGACTCTAGCTGACAGTAAGGCAGGACTCTAGCTGACAGTAAGGCAGGACTCTAGCTGACAGTAAGGCAGGACTCTAGCTGACAGTAAGGCAGGACTCTAGCTGACAGTAAGGCACGACTCTAGCTGACAGTAAGGCAGGACTCTCGCTGACAGTAAGGCAGGACTCTAGCTGACAGTAAGGCAGGACTCTAGCTGACAGTAAGGCAGGACTCTAGCTGACAGTAAGGCAGGACTCTAGCTGACAGTAAGACAGGACTCTAGCTGACAGTAAGACAGGACTCTAGCTGACAGTAAGGCAGGACTCTAGCTGACAGTAAGGCAGGACTCTAGCTGACAGTAAGACAGGACTCTAGCTGACAGTAAGGCAGGACTCTAGCTGACAGTAAGGCAGGACTCTAGCTGACAGTAAGGCAGGACTCTAGCTGACAGTAAGGCAGGACTCTAGCTGACAGTAAGGCAGGACTCTAGCTGACTGATGTACAACACTGACAAGGTGATGGCTAATACACATGTGCAACACCTGCGTATCTTTACTGGAGAGAGAGAGAGATATCGCCAACTCAGCAGGCTGATGTAACCACCGCTATTGCTTCATGGCTCCATTACTTTCACTTCATGTCTCTGTATTAGACTGTAATAGCCTGCTGTGCAGGCTGAACGTCTCTTTATTAATAGCCAGTCGGTCAACGTATGAAGACATGATTAGCATTTCTGACAAGATAGTTACAAAGGGATTAAAATTTTCCAGCATTAACTGAGCCACTCTCTTAAAAATATAACCCCTCCATGTTTCCCCCAGGCAACGTTTCCTCCCATTTTTCCCCATGGCTTCATTTCTTTCCCCAATCTGACAACTCTGAAGGAATTCTCCACTTTACTGAACCTGCCTGTGAGAAGTCGACCAATCAGCATTGCAGACCCAGATCACGTGACAGCAGCTGCCACTAACTTTACAGCAACCACATGACAGGTACACGTATTTTACATGTCTGCCTCTACCTCGTTGATTATAAGCCTACATACATAAATGTAAAATAAATAAACACAAATAATTAAATACACACACATTATATATATATATATATATATATATATATATATATATATATATATATATATATATATATATATATAGGATGGGGTCCACCTCTGGTACAAATTGTGGGACCCATAGCCTCGGAGAAGTGGATAAAAAGGCTTCAAGGAAGAATATTTGGATTTCTTCCTGAAGCCATTTGAATATTCCACTTCTCCTACCACCCCAACTTTTTTTTTCTTTTTTTTTTTACCAATAGGTATATTTTATTACATAATATGGTACAAAAGATTTAAGAGATATATTGTTGATATAAAGATGGCATATACAGTACACGAGGTGTGAGAGATACATGTCTAGTACATATTGTTACATGTTTGTCACTGATTATAATGCGAAAATCTCATCCAGCTCTTCCGAGCTGGGGCGCGTGCCCAGAATACAGCATGCATTACCCCTCTGAACAGCAGCGCTGAGTCGCTGGAACAGAAAACTAGCTGCTCTGGGATCCCTAGTTACCCTGTTGAGTCTTTTGCCCAGCTCCTTGATGAACTTAGATGCACTCTTTCCCCATGAGCCAAGGGTCTCTGAGCCTATGGGAACAAACATATAATGATGGGCAAGTTCTCCATATTTTCTCGACTTCTGGGACTCCCTGAAGGTGGCAGCTGCCCCTTCTTCCTCCCTGGTGTATTGGAGATAGGTATCAGCCAATGTAGATGCACATGTGTAGTCCCACACCACCTGATTGCCGTCTGTCCAGGCTTGAAGGGTGATACCATCTGGACGCTTTTGGCTGCCATCAGGTCTGCATAGTTGGGGTGGCTCCCTTACTGCTGGGCATCCAGCTGTTGTGAGGCTCCTCTTGATAATGTTATTAACCTCTTCATGTCTTGCAATCTTTCCCTCGGATTTACGACACACAAGACCATGGTACCCGAATCGGTCTGCTGCTTCACTGCCACACATACACCTGTGTTCGGCGAGTTTACAATAATTTAATAGTAAACAAACACAATGAAATATATTTTTTTCGTTAGGTTTGGAATGATTTTTGCGAATGAAAATGGGATAAAGCAGCTGGAACTGACGGGATCATGACAAAAATGTTAAAAGCAGGGGGAGATATAGTGTTGGAGTGGTTGGTATTTTTGTTTAATAAATGTATGAAAGAGGGGAAGGTACTTAGGGATTGGCAGAGAGCATGTATAGTTCCTTTATATAAGGAGAAGGGGGATAAAAGAGATTGTAAAAATTATAGAGGAATAAGTTTACTGAGTATACCAGGTAAAGTGTACGGTAGGATTATTATTGAAAGAATTAGAGGTAAGCCAGAGAGTAGGATTGCATATGAAAAAGGAGGCTTTAGAGTGGGTACGGGATGTGTAGATCAAGTGTTTACATTGAAACATATATGTGAACAGTATTTAATTAAAGGTAGGGAAGTTTTCATTGCATTTATGGATTTAGAAAAGGCATATGATTGAGTGGATAGGGGAGCAATGTGGCAAATGTTGCAAGTGTATGGAATAGGTAGTAAGTTACTAAATGCTGTAAAGAGTTTTTATGAGGATAGTGAGGCTCAGGTTAGGGTGTGTAGGAGAGAGGGAGATTACTTCCCGGTAAAAGTAGGTCTTAGACAGGGATGTGTAATGTCACTTTGGTTGTTTAATATATTTATAGATAGGGTTGTAAAATAAGTAAATGCTATGGTGTTGGGGAGAGGGGTGGGATTAAATTATGGGGAATCAAATACAAAATGGGAGTTGACACAGTTACTTTTTGCTGATGATACTGTGCTTATGGGAGATTCTAAAGAAAAGTTGCAAAGGTTAGTGGACTAGTTTGGGAGGGTGTGTAAAGGTAGAAAGTTGAAAGTGAACATAGATAAGAGTAAGGTGATGAGGGTATCAAACGATTTAAATAAAGAAAAATTGGATATCACATTGGAGACAGGGATTATGGAAGAAGTAAATGTTTTCAGATATTTGGGAGTTGACGTGTCAGCGGATGGGTTTATGAAGAATGAGGTTAACCATAGAATTGATGAAGAAAAAAAGGTGAGTGGTGCGTTGAGGTATCTGTGGAGACAAAAAACGTTATACATGGAGGCAATACTCTTATGGTACCAACACTCTTATATGGGTGTGAAGCATGGGTTACAAATGCTGCAGCGAGGAGGCGGCTGGAGGCAGTGGAGATGTCCTGTCTAAGGGCAATGTGTGGTGTAAATATTATGCAGAAAATTCAGAGTGTGGAAATTAGGAGAAGGTGTGGAGTTACTAAAAGTATTAGTCAGAGGGCTGAAGAGGGTTTGTTGAGGTGGTTTGGTCATTTAGAGAGAATGGATCAAAGTAGAATGACTTGGAGAGCATATAAATCTGTAGGGAAAGGAAGGCGGGGTAGGGGTCGTCCTCGAAAAGGTTGGAGGGAAGGGGTAAAGGAGGTTTTGTGGGCGAGGGGCTTGGACTTCCAGCAAGCGTGCGTGTGCGTGTTAGATAGGAGTGAATGGAGACGAATGGTTTTTGAGACCTGACAAGCTGTTGGAGTGTGAGCAGGGTAATATTTAGTGAAGGGATTCAGGGAAACCGGTTAGCCGGACTTGAGTCCTGGAAATGGGAAGCACAATGCCAGCACTTTAAAGGAGGGGTTTGGGATATTGGTAGTTTGGAGGGACTTTTAAACTGTCGTATCTGAGCGCCTCTGTAAAGACAGTGATTATGTATGAGTGGGGTGAAAGTGTTGAATGATGATGAAAGTATTTTCTTTCTTTTTTGGGGATCAGGCAGTCAACGAGGAAGGAAGTTAGCAATGGAGGAACCACCAAGTACACATTCAAAGAGCATCCTGGGATAGATCTGGGATACTCTGACAGTGAAATGCAGTACTGTGACTGTGCAGTGATATCAAGTTCAGTGCCAAACAGTGTTCTGAGAAAAGTGGAGTGCTGAGACAGTGATGAATCAAGTGGTACTGTTTTGTGATCTTATAAATTTGTAATGGATTTTAATGATCTTTATTATGTGTTTGTGCCTTACCATTGTTGATTTCTGCAAATAATCTCCATGTCCTCTTGTTAAACTATTAAAGTTGCTCTTGTTATATTTGCCTTTTCTTCAGCCTACCATATATACCTGGGCACCACTCCAGGTGAGTAATAAATGATATCAGGTGTGGGACTGTTGAACAGTGACCGCAGGATGAATGAACAAGAGATGAGAGAGTGCAGCTGAACCCGGGGTCACTTACCAGAAAAAGACTCCACTACCATAAGTTGCATAATCTTTGCAACTCACTAGAGTTACACTAATTATTCAGGGCTACACTATATATTAAGCGCTTGTACCGTGGTCAAGACCGCACTGGTCTTGTACAAGACGTTCACCCATGCTATGTGGGCGTTCACCCCAGGAACACTCTTCAGGTTAGTACACACACACACACACACGGACATTGAGGACATCACATATGAAAGGCCTCTTGGAGCTAGTGATCACGTGGTTCTGAGCTTTGTATACATAGTAGAGTTACAAGTGGAGAGGGTAACAGGAGTAGAATGGGAAAAGCCAAACTACAGAAGGTGGGACTACACAGGTATGAGGAACTTCCTGAAGGAGGTTCAGTGGGAAAGAGAATTGGTAGGAAAGTCAGTAAACGAAATGATAGACTACGTAACAACAAAATGCAAGGAGGCAGAGGAAAGGTTTGTTCCCAAGAGCAACAGAAATAATGGGAAGACCAGAACGAGCCCTTGGTTTACTCAAAGGTGTAGGGAGGCAAAAACTAAGTGCACTAGAGAATGGAAAAAGTACAGAAGGCAAAGGACCCAGGAAAATAAAGAGATTAGTCGAAGAGCCAGAAACGAGTATGCACAGATAAGAAGGGAGGCCCAGCGACAGTATGAAAACAACATAGCATCGAAAGTCAAGTCTGACTCGAAACTGTTGTATACCCACATCAGGAGGAAGGCAACAGTCAAGGACCAGGTAATCAGGCTGAGGTAAAAAGGTGGAGAGCTCACAAGAAACGACCAAGAAATATGTGAAGAGCTCAACACGAGATTTAAGGAAGTATTTACAGTGGGGACAGAAAGAACTCTGGGAAGACAGAACAGAGGAGTACACCAACAAGGGATATACCAACAAGTGTTGGATGAAATACACAACCGAGGAGGAGATGAAGAATCTGCTAAGTGACCTTGATACCTCAAAGGCGGTGGGACCGGACATCTCTCCCTGTGTCCTTAGAGAGGGAGCAGAGACACTGTGTGTGCCACTAACCACAATTTTCAACACATCCCTTGAAACTGGGCAACTGCCTGAGGTATGGAAGACGGCAAATGTAGTCCCCATTTTTAAGAAAGGAGACAGAAACGAGGCACTAAACTATAGACCTGTGTCACTGTCGTGTATAGTATGCAAAGTCATGGAGAAGATTATCAGAAGAGACGTATATATTATGCATGTTTAAGCAACTCATAGCAGGTGGGGAAAATTTACAAACTCCTTAGGACATATTTTAAAGTTCATTCAAGGTTTCGGTGACAAATGAATCACCTTCATCAGAAGTCTGATGAAGGTGAGTATTTCACCACCAAAACATATACATAGGCAACACTTAAGCAGTGAAGGAATTCTATGTACCCGCTGGAAGTCATATCCTGTGAAAGAAAACTCCAGTACCTCCTATGATGATAATGTTCCTCCAGTTTTTTGAAGGGTTTACCTAAAGAATAGGCTGGGTTGGGAGGTTCACTTGTGGTAATTACATTCATCTACCGCTGGTGACGGTATCCCTGCGTGATTCTGGTAGTCACTGTGTCGCATACTCTGTAGGACGAATTACGCTGCCCATACACGTAGAGAAGAGGGAGAGAGAGATAGAGAGATGAGAAGTATGGAGAGGAGCTTCACGACCAGTGTCACTGGGAAAGGCTTGTGTCTTCCAGGACGTCCTGGGTGGATACTACAGCCTTGCAGGAAGTTATGACGTCTTCAGTGTTGATCATCTGCCTGGAAAGTTACCTAGGGAAATGCCATGGCATTATGTTGCTCAGTTGACTACACGAGTAATCATATATTGTAAAGTCATTGTTATTCTTGCTTATATAAAACACAGCTTCTCTATGAGGAAGCAGCTGGGATATCCTGTCTTTGTTTAGCATCTCATGACTTGTCATTAAGTCGGTATGTATGTATGCATCTATGTATATATGTACGTGTATATGTATGTATATTTATGTGTGTGTGTGTCTATGTATGTATGAATGTATATATAAATGTGCATGTCTTTATATTTGAACGTACTTGCCTGTGTGTTGTGTGTATGTGTGTTTTTGTGTATTTATATGTATGTATGTATATTGTATATATTTATGTGTGTATGTTTATTATGGAGTAAGGGGTTAGTAACCCCTTCTCCTGTATAAATTGCAAATGTAAACGAAAATTTTTCGTTTTAGGTCACCCTGCCTCAGTGGGAGACAGCTGGTTCCGTTTAAAAAATGTATGTAATATTGTATGTACATTTATCTGTATATATATATATATATATATATATATATATATATGTCGTGCCGAATAGGTAAAACTCGTCAATTAGCAAGAACTCATTTAAAATTAAGTCCTTTTTAAATGTTCTCTTATAAGTTTAAAGATATATTTTTTATTTATGTTAATATAAAAATTAATAATTTTGTACCAATGGAACCTTGGAAAACTTACCTAACCTAATTATAACAAGCGCAATTTAATTTAGCGTAATCCAACTAAAAACATTTTAGATAAGTTTACAATAACTTAATAATAAACAAACACAATGAAATATATTTTTTTCGTTAGGTTTAGAGAAATGTTTTGGAAATTATTGCATATACAAATTTTCGCTTGCCTTATTCGGTAAAAAGAGCGTTGCTATTTAAACCAAAATCGCAAGTTTTACCTATTTGGCACGAAATATACATATATTTGTAGGTAGGTAGGTATAAATGTGTGTACTCACCTATTTGTGGTTACAGGGGTCGAGTCACAGCTCCTGGCCCCGCCTCTTCACTGATTGCTACTAGGTCCTCTCTCTCCCTGCTCCATGAGCTTTATCAAACCTCGTCTTAAAACTATGTATGGTTCCTGCCTCCACTACGTCACTTTCTAGGCTATTCCACTTCCTGACAACTCTATGACTGAAGAAATACTTCCTAACGTCCCTTTGACTCATAGGAGTCTTCAAACTTCCAATTGTGACCCCTTGTTTCTGTGTCCCATCTCTGGAACATCATGTCTCTGTCCACCTTATCTATTCCTCGCAGTATTTTATATGTCGTTATCATGTCTTCCCTAACCCTCCTGTCCTCCAGTGTTTGTGCCTACGTGAGTGTACTCACCTATTTGTGGTTGCAGGGGTCGATTCGCAGCTCCTGGCCTCGCCTCTTCGCTTATCGCTACTAGGTCCACTCTCTCCCTGCTCCATGAGCTTTATCGTATTTCTTCTTAAAGCTATGTATGGATCCTGCCTCCACTACACTCTCCAGATTGTTCTACTTCCTGTCAACTTTCAGTTCTGATCCATTATTGCTATGTCCCAGCTCTGAAACATCCTGTCCCTATCCACCTTGTCAATTCCTCTCATTATTTTATATGTCGTTTCTATCCCTTCCGTCTTCCAGTGTCATAGGTCGATTTCCTTTAACCTCTCTTTGTAGGAAATACCTCTTAACTCCGGGATTAGTCTTGTTGCAAACCTTTGCACCTTCTCTAATTTCTTGACTTGCTTGACCAGGTGTGGGTTCCATGGTGGTGCTGCATACTCCAGTATGGTCCTGACGTGCACGTTGTACAGAGTCTTAAACTATTCCTTACTAAGATGTCGAAACGTTATTCTTAGGTTTGCCAGGCGCCCATATGCTGCAGAAGTTATTTGGTTGATGTGCGCCTCAGATGTGCTCAGTATTATACTCACCTCAAGATCCTTTTCATTGAGTGAGGTTTGTAGTCTTTGGCCCCTATCCTGTACTTTGTCTGCGGTCTTCTTTGACCCTCCCCAGTCTAAAACTTAAACTTTAGAACTAGTTGCTGGACTAGGCTTGCAGCCTGTGTTTTTCTGACTGTTTTCTAAGTTCTCTGTATCTTTTGTTAGTTCTCTGGATATTTTGCTAGTTTTTCTACCTGTTTTCTTAGTTCTCTGGATCTTTTGTTAGTTCTCTGGATATTTTCCTAGTTTTTCAGGCCATTTATATGAAAATAAATAGAGTGAAACATAAACAAACAGCAGTAAAAATAAAAAAAATCTTCCACCGCTGATGGCTACTGGCGTATTTGTAAGTGCTGAGCAACATTCTCTGGAGACGATATCAGTGTTGTTTTACCACTTAAATTAGATAACCGAGTTTACATAAGCTGGTAAAGTTGTATTACAAGCTTACCTGACTCAACCTGAGGCCCGGCTTTTCCCCGGGTTTGTGAAATCAAGTTTTGAAGCTGTGAGTGATACTGGAGGATCAGCAGGATGCGAGTAGACTGAGGTCGGGATGTGTTGGGGAGAGAGAGAGAGAGAGAGAGAGAGAGAGAGAGAGAGAGAGAGAGAGAAAGAGAGAGAGAAAGAAAGAGAGAGAGAGAGTCGTTTCAGCAGAGCTTCAACACAGGAGGGATGTGGGCGGCCTTACTGTTATGTACAAGGCCAACATTCTCAAAGTACCACACTTGGCTCCACTTCGAGGACAGCGAGAAGGAAGCTTCTATACCACAAGACGGTCAGAAAGCAGCAACTTCACTCTGGCTGTACCCTTCTCCCGAACATTAGTTCATCTGAGATCATTTATCCCCAGGATGACTCGAGTCTGGAACACATTCGTACAGCATTATGATGTCAACGAGATAAAGTCAGTTGATCAAGTGAAAATGTTGGCCCACAGATGGCTCCAACTTTATCCTGTTTCCTACTTGTATGTTTCATAACAATAAAAATGCTTTCAAATGAGCTGATGTAGGTAACAGCTCTTAGCTTGTCAATAAAGTAAGGAATCCTTAACTTGTAAATAGCTTGTCAATAAAACAAGGGATCCTTAACCTAACCTTGTCAAACCCTGTGAAAACAAAAGAGAGAGGGGAGGGGGAGGGGGGGGTTGATGGAGCGAAGGAGACGGGAAAACCCACAACTCTGCTAATTATTTTTTTCTGAACCATGAGAACCTGCAGAAACCCGTTAAGAGTCATACAGTATTAGGGGAAAATGAGATAATCAAGGCTGACTGAAGGAAGAGGAAGGCAGCTCCAGTTCCACGGATCGAGAAACCTTCACCAGCATCATGGCTGCTCCACTAACAATTTCTCTTTATATTAACAATGATCACCAGGTTGACTGCAGTCGATGTCACCATTAATAGTACCTTTTATTTTCCCTTTTTCTACTTACATTTTATTTATAGTTTGAGTAAATGGAGATATATACTAAATATTTTGACTTGTAGACAGTCCTACGGTACTACTTTTGGGGATTTTAGCAATGAAACAAAGTAAATTAGTAACAATAAAATACCTACTTCATATACTTTTGTCCACCTGTGTAAATATATTGAAAGTATCACCACAGTTAATATATTTTCTTTATTTAAGTGTCCTCGAAGCAGTACCTTTAAGTGATAGATATTTTCTTCCTCCAGTATACCTTGAGAATGCTTCATCTGATCGGCTTCACACTTTCAACAGTTGTGTATCCTACTGATAAGAAAGTTGGAATTGTTATTGGAGTATTTAGGTTCTAATTTGCATATTTTATTTCTAAAATTATTTGATATTATTTTCTTGACACAAAATCGCAATAACATGATTGTAAACCAGCATTGAAGATTGAACCCTTTTTCTAGGATTTCCTGAAAACTTTAATGTTTTTGCTACAATATGCCTTTATGAGCTACTTCAAAAAAATAATAAAAATTCACTAAATTTCGCAGAAAATTCAATTGCAGCAGCAATTTTTATTAAAGTATTATTTCTAATATCTGTATTTTAGCCATGAAAATGAGGTTAGTCAGAAAATTTCAAACTGCGTGTCATTACGATTTCGTGAGTCATGTTGACCGCTTTGAAGGGGACATGAGCTAGAGTTCGTCACGGCCATGTTAGCTGGAGATTCGTCTGTAAAAACTTGCATTTGTGGACACAGTGGTGCCTATGCTAACCTTCCTATGGTGTAGAAATATACCTAGTTGGATGAAAACATCCCTGCTTTATAAAGCTTTTATTATTGTTATTTTTAGTCATTTATACAGGAGAAGGGGTTACTAACCCATTGCAACTATAGAGAAAGATAAACACATAAGCAGTATAATGTGATCCTTTATTGACAACGTTTGTAGTGTTCTTACTGATAGTTCCTCTCAGCCTTGTAGTGTTCTTACTGATAGTTCTTCTCATCCTTGTAGTGTTCTTACTGATAGTTCCTCTCAGCCTTGAAGTGTTGTTACTGATAGTTCGGTGGGACAATAATAGTTATTCGGAGGCGAGCCTTAGGTTTATTGTTATATACGTACAGTCAGTGTCATGTGAGAGTCTTGAGGGAGCGTCCAGTTGCTAGGCTGTCTTGCAGAGATTTAGATTTAGATTTTGCCACCGAATATGCTGTTAGAATATGAGCAAGGTAACATTCATGAGGGGATTCAGGGAAACCGGTTCGTTGGGCTTGAGTCCTGGAGGTGGTGAATCCGGTGTCTACACTCTGAAGGAGGAGTGCGGATGTTGCGGGTTCACCCAGTCATCTGAAATGATGTCGACGTCCTTCTGGAAAGACAGTTAAATAGATGACAATGGAAATCGAGAGAGGACAGACAAGGCGAGAGAAGAAGTCGCGAAGAGTGAAGATTTGAGAGTCGAGAAAATGCAGAGGACGCAGAGGAAGAGATAAACAATACATAACTGATACATAACTGATGGGGTTAGAACCCATGGCGAGTGAGTCGCACAGCTCCAGGTCATATATAACTTGAGCATTCATTTTTAACCGGCTTCATTTGTTAATATTAAGGCTGATGGTAGAGTGTTAATTTAGTCTATGCACATAGAACTTGGCCAGTTAACTAACAGAAAATAAACATGGAGTTGTTGGATTCCGAACAGTAACTGGAGAATACCTCTTCTGATTGGCATCAAACCTCCGAAGGTGGGCGTTACACTAACGAAAGTTTACATTATAAGTTACATTATAAAAAATTTTGTCAGTGTAATAACAGGGGAATGACTTTTCTGATAAGCTTCAAACCTTAAACACTGGTACGGCTTAATTAGAAAGTTATTTGAATTGACATTTGACTGTGAATGCGTCAGTTTGTTACTTTTATTGAAGAGGTTTGGAAACCTGATACACTGGTTTTCATGCCATAATCTGTAAATGTTTAATCCGATCGGTTTTAAGCTTTCAGTTTTGTTGCCTCTAACTTAGAGAATATTTTGATTGGTTATTAACTATATAAGACAATTTGATTAAAAAATGCATTATGCTAACCCATCAGCTCTCCTTGACTAGTAGCTCTTAGAAGGCGGGCAAATTCAATTATTTTTAAACATAATTCATATATACATTTTTACAGAACTTCAAATGATTTTTATGGCGTTAAAAGTTTCACTAGTTTAATGAGCCCTTAAATATTTTATTCGTTTAGCTTCATTGTAAAACAGGTCATATGCTAAGATAACTGTTCTTTTCTTCCTATAAGGTTTAAGGTTTTATCTTAAAGTTTCAAAGCGCCTCAGCCGACTGCCATTGAATTTTCAACTCAAGTGATTTATAATAAAGAGGGTTGGTCATGAAAGTATTGGCCTGGGCAGGTGCCTTTTTGTAAAATTTGCAAAGTCGTTTCTGATTTCGGTTTGCATGCGCATTGTTACTGGGGCGAATAAGAGCCAATTGAGCAATTAAATCTTTAAATAATGTAGAATATTTTAAGAGAAAAAACTTGAGTTTCTTCTAAACAGTTTCAATATTTATTGGCTGATGCTTAGGTTGTGTAGGTGGAAGTTTAACAACTTAATAACACAGTTAATGACCTTGGAATTGCTGGATTCTTTACGTTAACTGAGGCATGTCTTCCTTAGTCGGCTCCAAACCTTTAACGCACCTTGGAACCTTTAACGCACCTTGAAACCTTTAATGCACCTTGAAACCTTTAATGCACCTTGAAACCTTTAACGCACCTTGAAACCTTTAACGCACCTTGAAACCTTTAATGCACCTTGAAACCTTTAATGCACCTTGAAACCTTTAACGCACCTTGAATCCTTTAACGCACCTTGAATCCTTTAACGCACCTTGAAACCTTTAACGCACCTTGAAACCTTTAACGCACCTTGAAACCTTTAACGCACCTTGAAACCTTTAATGCACCTTGAAACCTTTAACGCACCTTGAAACCTTTAATGCACCTTGAAACCTTTAACGCACCTTGAAACCTTTAACGCACCTTGAAACCTTTAACGCTGGTGTCTTATCTTGAAGGAAAGCTTCTCGTTGATTTTGAGTCGAATAAGTTTTAATTGGCCGATTTTATTAAACAAGTTGGATTCTGTGCAATTACTGGCGAATATTTTATTTTAACCAGCTTCATACCTTAAACGCTGGAGAATCTTGCTTACAGAAAACTCTAGGTTTGTATTGTGATATACAGATTTGTTATTTTTCCAGTTTCCTTAAACAAATTGTGAAAATTGAAGAACTGGTTTTCATTCAATTATTCAGGAATATCTTATTAGCTTGGATTCGAGGCCTCAACGCTGATAACCTGAGAATGCAATTTCTGATTGGCTTCAAACTTAAAGTTCTGGCGTATTTGGGGATATTGGTCTTTGTGCGATTATTAGAGAATGCATCTTGTGATTGGCTTTAAACTTTTAAAAGTAGAGTATCTTACTAAGTGAAAGGTTCGAATTAGCCTTTGGCTGTGTAGGAGCTAATTTGCCACTTTTACTGAAGAAACTGGGATGTTAGCTTCCATGTGATAACTTGTGGATACCTCGTCTGATTCACTTCAGATCTTTAAAGCTAATGTTTAACTGCATTTAAAAACTTGTGCTGAATTATGTAATATTTATTTTGCTTGCATCGAGCTAGAGGGAGCTGGGCTTATGGAATAATAATAATATAATATCTTTATGTACAAGGTATACAGGCCTAGCTGACATCAATGACATACTACTATATAGAAAGCCACTTGTTATGCAGAGCATTTCCCGCAAATTAGGTTAACTGTGTCCCAGGATGCGACCCACACCAGTCCACTAACACCCAGGAACCCGTTTTACTGATGGATGAACATAGACAACCGGTGTAAGGAAACACGTCTGATGTTTCTACCCCTTCGTCGGGAATCGAACCCAGACCCTCACCGTGAGAAGCGAGAGCTTTTGTCACCAGGCCACGGGCCAGGCCACGGGGATAACTTTCTCGGATCGCACAGCGAATTTCGAAATACATCTAGTTTTGATTGTTTTGCATATTTTTAGAACACAATATAATTATCCTAGCAACCTTGTTGAACAACAGCGTCTTCAACCAGGAGGTCAGTCTTAAGGCGGGCCTGGCCCGGTGGCGGTGACACTGATCTCGGGAAACATCAGGAAGGTTGGCAGGCAGGTAGGTAGGTAGGTAGGTAGGTAGGTAGGTAGGTAGGTTGGCAGGCAGGTAGGTAGGTTGCTCACGTCACTCTCTCGCTTCCCAGCAACATCGTCGTCCCTGACATTACCCGGCTCTTCCTCACCCCGTTACCCATGACCTCTAACCCAGCCACGCTCACTTATAATATACTACTCTTTCTTATATATATATATATATATATATATATATATATATATATATATATATATATATATATATATATATATATAAGCCGAATAGATAAAACTTGCGGTTTTGGCTTAAATAGCAACACTTCTTGCCGAATAAGGCAAGCGAAAATTTGTGTATGCAATAATTTCCCAAAAATCATTCTGATCCTAGCGAAAAAAATATAGTATTTCATTGTGTTTGTTTATTATTAAATTATTGTAAAATTATCTAAAATATATATAGTTGGAATAGGATAAATTAAATTGTGTTTGTTATAATGAGGTTAGTTAAGTTTTCTAAGGTCCTTTTGGTACAAAATTATTAATTTTTACATTAACATAAATTAAAAAAATATGTCTTTAAATGTATACGAGAAAATTTTAGAAATAACTTAATTTTAAATGAGTTCTTGCTAATTGACCAGTTTTTACCTATTCGGCACGACATATATATAGTTCAGACGAACCGTCAGGTAAGACAGAGTCCTCTGTTATATTGTGATATAAATCTTTCAGAAAACTGAGTTGATGAATGAGACATTTGTGGAACACTTGGCTGGCGAAACGTTTCCACAGTAAAGATACGAAAGTGTTACACAAGTGTCTATATTATATCGTTGACTCTACTACAGCACCTGCACTTGTATAATAAACTTGGCTTTTTTGGAAATTTTATGGAAGCTGGTTTTCAAGAGGGTTAGTCTGCCATATATAAGCAACAACCAAGTAATTGATCTTCACGAGACTCATCCAAATTATTCCCCCGATTGTGATACATACTTCACTGTAACACTCTAAAAAGAATAATGAATATGTTTTTGATTAGGCTTAATATCTAAAATTTATTATATTTTAAATTCAAATTAATATCCTAAACATCTAAATAGAGTTGCCTAACAAATTATATACCATAGGTTTGACATATTATAATGTATTATTTATTTTTTTCAGCTTAATTTCAAACTTCTTACTGTTCCATATATTTAGTAATATTAGTTGGTAAATTATTATTATTATTATTATTATTATTATTATTATTATTATTATTATTATTATTATTATTATTATAAAAAAGAAGCCCTAAACCTACAAGGGTCATATAATTAATTGTTAAAAGGGTGCGTCGGTAAGCCAGCGGAAGGCCTCGGTCACACGACCAAAAGCTCCAGTGGCGGGTCATCATATGGCTAAAACCCGCGTCAGAAAACACTTGTCCTGTGACCTGATGAATCTTACCTAACCTTATCAGTGTTCTTTAATATACTAATGGGTCTTTAAAATATTAAGACCCGTGTGTCAGTACTCTGTCCTAACCAGTATTATCACTTTTCCAAAAGTCATGATATTCAAGAAAAAAAAAAATAAGCAGAACGTGAAGATTAGAGCATACAAGGACAAATTAAATTCCTTCATGCGAGACAATAATATTAAAAGTCTGAAGTTGACCAGTTATGTCATGGAATCCAAAGATTCCTAGCCTTACTAAATGATATTAGTATATTAGCAAATGTGTACGTATACAATGTAAATTTATATGGTATCATCAACTGCATCAGTGCTAAAAGTTTGAAGTCGATCAAAAGAGGCAGTCTTATCTTCACTTATTAAATGATAATCAGTATCATAGTTTGTTTAGTAAAATTGGCAGATTGGAGCTTAAGCAGCCTAATAACGTGAATTTTACGTTGAGCAAAAGACAACAGTGCTAATAGTTTCAAGTCAGGCAGAATAGGCATTCTCTTGTTTTCGCAAGGAATCCAATGATAGCAAGTTCCTGAACTATGTCAGTGTATTGGCAATTTATATCTACACAGGATGCCCTTCTTATCATAAGATGAATCAGAAACAGAGAATTGAAGTCGTTCAGATATGTCATAATCAAGAGATTCATATTAAAGCTACACCATTCAAAGAAAAATAAAAGGCACCTACATACTCCAACGGCAAACCTAACCTTCTAAGTAGGACACACTAGTGTTGAGGTTGAAGCCGGTCAGAAGAGGGTTTCTGAAGTTATCACTCTGAAGCAAAATCCGGGAATAGTCTCTGTAACATTGACCTGCACATGGCAGCAGCTGAATGACCCTCTACACGAATGTTGAAATTTTGAAGCCGATCAGATGAAACGTTCTCAAGTTATAAACGAAATTTAAAAAAAAAAATCAGACAACAATAGAAGGCATCCCTTTGGGGATATTTAATAGCAAGGCTGAATCCTAGAGGACACGCTTCTATCGTATGCACCATTTTCCTGATGTGGGATAAAAACTTTAACCAGACTGACCACTTCTGGTGTTCAGCGTCTCCCCGTTTACGTGCTTCCTGGAGTAAGCCTTGGGGAATTACCTGGTTTCCCTAAGAGATAATAATAATAATAATAATAATAATAATAATAATAATAATAATAATAATAATAATAATAATAATAATAATAATAATAATAATAATAATATTATTATTATTATTATTATTATTATTATTAATAAAGTAATAATAATAATAATGTTTATTTCTACAAGTACATGATACAAATATTACAGACCTAGCTGACATCAATGGCATACTATATAGTCACTGGTTATTATTTCTGGCAACTTAGGTAAATCTTGTGCCCCAGAATGCGACCCACCCCAGTCAGCTAACACCCAGGTACCTACTTACTGCTAGGTGAACAACGACAACAGGCGTAAGGAAACATGCCCAACGTTTCACCCGTGCCTGGCATCGATCACGGACTCCTCAGTATGTGAGCTGGGGACGCTACCAAGTGGGTTATTACTGAGCAATGACAAGTGTTCATTACACTTTAGTTATTCATATGTAAGTAACTTCAACCTCAGTTTAGAAACAGAAGAATACAAGTCACAAAAACATGGCTGGAACAGTTCACATAAAAGAACACTTACGACCACATAGTTAAGACGACGTTACGCTTCGTTGTAGACCATTGTTAAGTTACAACCAAGGAAGAGAAGGAAGAGAAAGAACAGAAGGCAGGTCGGCAAGAAGGATTAAGAGAAGATAGGAATAGCAGCAGCAGCAGCAGCAGCAGCAGCAGCAGCAACGGCAACTACAACAGTGGCTATAATAGTAGTGATATTATTTGTAGGAATAACGATAGTAGTGATAGTAGTAATAGCAGAGTGTGTAGTAACAGCAACAGATTTATAGTAATAGTGGTAGTAGTAACAGAAGTAGTTGTAGTAGTAGTGCGTAAGACTATAAGAACAGAGGAGCACTGCATCAGGTACACTTGACCAGGAGTACTGCATCAGGTACTCTGACCCAGGAGCACTGCAGCAGGTACTCTGACCCAGGAGCACTGCAACAGGTACTCTGACCCAGGAGCACTGCAGCAGGTACACTGGCCCAGGAGCACTGCAGCAGGTACACTGGACCAGGAGCACTGCAGCAGGTACACTGGCCCAGGAGCACTGCAGCAGGTACACTGGACCAGGAGCACTGCAGCAGGTACTCTGACCCAGGAGCACTGCAGCAGGTACTCTGACCCAGGAGCACCGCAGCAGGTACACTGGCCCAGGAGCATTGCAGCAGGTACACTGGCCCAGTATCACTGCAGCAGGTACACTGGCCCAGGAGCACTGCAGCAGGTACACTGGCCCAGGAGCACTGCAGCAGGTACTCTGGCCCAGGAGCACTGCAGCAGGTACAATGACCCAGGAGCACTGCAGCAGGTACACTGGACCAGGAGCACTGCAGCAGGTACACTGGACCAGGAGCACTGCAGCAGGTACACTGGCCCAGGAGCACTACAGAAGGTACACTGGCCCAGGAGCACTGCAGCAGGTACACTGGCCCAGGAGCACTGCAGCAGGTACACTGGCCCAGGAACACTGCAGCAGGTACACTGGACCAGGAGCACTGCATCAGGTACACTGACTCAGGAGCACTGCAGCAGGTACACTGGCCCAGGAGCACTGCAGCAGGTACACTGGCCAGGAGCACTGCAGCAGGTACACTGGCCCAGGAGCACTGCAGCAGGTACACTGGCCCAGGAGCACTGCAGCAGGTACACTGGCCCAGGAGCACTGCAGCAGGTACACTGGCCCAGGAGCACTGCAGCAGGTACACTGGCCCAGGAGCACTGCAGAAGGTACACTGGACCAGGAGCACTGCAGCAGGTACACTGGCCCAGGAGCACTGCAGCAGGTACACTGGCCCAGGAGCACTGCAGCAGGTACACAGGACCAGGAGCACTGCAGCAGGTACACTGGACCAGGAGCACTGCAGCAGGTACACTGGACCAGGAGCACTGCAGAAGGTACACTGGACCAGGAGCACTGCAGCAGGTACACTGACCCAGGAGCACTGCAGCAGGTACACTGGACCAGGAGCACTGCAGCAGGTACACTGGACCAGGAGCACTGCAGCAGGTACACTGGACCAGGAGCACTGCAGCAGGTACGCTGGACCAGGAGCACTGCAGCAGGTACACTGGACCAGGAGCACTGCAGCAGGTACACTGGACCAGGAGCACTGCAGCAGGTACACTGGACCAGGAGCACTGCAGCAGGTACACTGGCCCAGGAGCACTGCAGCAGGTACACTGGACCAGGAGCACTGCAGCAGGTACACTGGACCAGGAGCACTGCAGCAGGTACACTGGACCAGGAGCACTGCAGCAGGTACACTGGACCAGGAGCACTGCAGCAGGTACACTGGACCAGGAGCACTGCAGCAGGTACACTGGACCAGGAGCACTGCAGCAGGTACACTGGCCCAGGTCAGGCAAGACTCGTGAATGAGCGTCCTGGGCGAACCCAAACATCGTCTCAAGTTTCCTGTCGTTAGTGTAGGTTGAGCAGTGTAAAATTATTAACTGTTATGAAAACTATCCTGCATTTGCATAATTATAAATAGCTATGAAAACCATCATTCATGTTATTAATAACTAAAACTATCACTGGCATTACATGTACACTTAAAGGTGTATATCACTCAGTGTATATATATATATATATATATATATATATATATATATATATTTTTTTTTTTCAACAAGTCGGCCGTCTCCCACCGAGGCAGGGTGACCCAAAAGAAAGAAAATCCCCAAAAAGAAAATACTTTCATCATCATTCAACACTATCACCACACACATACATAATCACTGTCTTTGCAGAGGAGCTCAGATACGACAGCTGAGAATTGTCCCTCCCAGCTGTCACTATCCCAGACCCCTCCTTTAAAGTGCAGGCATTGTACTTCCCATTTCCAGGACTCAAGTCCAATTAAATCAATTAACTGGTTTCCCTGAATCCCTTCACAAAATGTTACCCTGCTCACACTCCAACAGATCGTCATGTCCCAAAAACCATTCGTCTCCATTCACTCCTATCTAACACGCTCACACATGCTTGCTGGAAGTCCAAGCCCCTCGCCCACAATACCTCCTTTACCCCTTCCCTCCAACCTTTTCTAGGACGACCCCTACCCCGCCTTCTTTCCCCTACAGATTTATATGCTCTCCAAGTCATTTTACTTTGATCCATTCTATCTAAATGACCAAACCACCTCAACAACCCCTCTTCAGCCCTCTGACAAATACTTTTAGTAACTCCACACCTTCTCCTAATTTCCACATTCCGAATTTTCTGCATAATATTTACACCACACATTGCCCTTAGACAGGACATCTCCACTGCCTCCAGCCTCCTCCTCGCTGCAGCATTTGCAACCCATGCTTCACACCCATATAAGAGTGTTGGTACGACTATACTTTCGTACATTCCCTTCTTTGCCCCCATGGATAATGTTTTTTGTCTCCACAGATACCTCAACACACCACTCACCTTTTTTCCTTCATCAATTCTATGGTTAACCTCATCCTTCATAAACCCATCCGCTGACACGTCAACTCCCAAATATCTGAAAACATTTACTTCTTCCATAATCCCTCTCTCCAATGTGATATCCAATTTTTCTTTATTTAAATCGTATGATACCCTCATCACCTTACTCTTATCTATGTTCACTTTTAACTTTCTACCTTTACACACTCTCCCAAACTCGTCCACTAACCTTTGCAACTTTTCTTTAGAATCTCCCATAAGCACAGTATCATCAGCAAAAGTAACTGTGTCAACTCCCATTTGCATTTAATTCTCCAAAATTTAATCCCACCCCTCTCCCCAACACCCTAGCATTTACTTCTTTTACAACCCCATCTATAAATATATTAAACAACCATGGTGACATTACACATCCCTGTCTAAGACCTACTTTTACCGGGATGTAATCTCCCTCTCTCCTACACACCCTAACCTGAACCTCACTATCCTCATAAAAACTCTTTACAGCCTTCAGTAACTTACTACCTATTCCATACACTTGCAACATTTGCCACATTGCTCCCCTATCCACTCTATCATATGCCTTTTCTAAATCCATAAATGCAATAAAAACTTCTCTACCTTTATCTAAATACTGTTCACATATATGCTTCACTGTAAACACTTGATCTACACATCCCCTACCCACTCTAAAGCCTCCTTGCTCATCTGCAATCCTACTCTCTGTCTTACCTCTAATTCTTTCAATAATAACCCTGCCATACACTTTACCTGGTATACTCAGTAAACTTATTCCCCTATAATTTTTACACTCTCTTTTATCCCCCTTCCCTTTATATAAAGGAACTATACATGTTCTCTGCCAATCCCTAGGTACCTTCCCCTCTTTCATACATTTATCAAACAAAAATACCAACCACTCCATCACTATATCCTCCCCTGCTTTTAACATTTCTGTCATGATTCCGTCAATTCCAGCTGCTTTACCCCCTTTCATTCTACGTAATGCCTCACGCACCTCCCCCACACTCACATCCTGCTCTTCTTCACTCCTAAACGATGTTGTACCTCCCTGGCCAGTACATGAAATTACCGCCTCCCTTTTTTCATCGACATTTAAAAGTTCCTCAAAATATTCCCGCCATCTACCCAATACCTCCAGCTCCCCATCTACTAACTCCCCAACTCTGTTTTTAACTGACAAATCCATTCGTTCCCTATTCTTTCTTACCTTGTTTATCTCACTCCAAAATTTTTTCTTGTTTTCAGCAAAATTTCTTGACAGAGCCTCTCCCATTCTTTCATCCACTCTTCTTTTGCACTCTCTCACCACTCTCTTCACCTTTCCTTTACTCTCCATATACTCTGCTCTTCTATTAACACTTCTGTTTTGTAAAAACCTCTCATAAGCTACCTTTTTCTCTTTTATCACACCCTTTACTTCTTCATTCCACCACTCACTCCTCTTTCCTCCTGCACCCACCCTCCTATAGCCACAAACTTCTCCCCCACATTCTAATACTGCATTTTTAAAACTATCCCAACTCTCTTCAACCCCCCCACTACTCCTACTTGCACTAGCCCACCTTTCTGCCAATAGTTGCTTATATCTCACCCTAACTTCCTCCTCCCTTAGTTTATACAATTTTACCTCTCTCTTACTTGCTGTTGCCATTTTCTTTTTGTCCCATCTACCTTTTACTCTAACTGTAGCTACAACCAAATAATGATCTGATATATCCGTTGCTCCTCTATAAACATGTACATCCTGAAGCCTACTCATCAACCTTTTATCCACCAATACATAATCCAACAAACTACTTTCCTTACGTGCTATATCATACCTTGTATATTTATTTATCCTCTTTTTCATAAAATATGTATTACTTATTTCCAAACCTCTTTCTACACATAGCTCAATTAATGGTTCCCCATTTACATTTACCCCTGGCACCCCAAATTTACCTACTACTCCATCGACAACATTTTTACCCACTTTAGCATTAAGATCCCCAACCACAATTACTCTCTCACTTGGTTCAAAACTCCCCACACACTCACTCAACATTTCCCAAAATCTCTCTCTCTCCTCTACACTTCTCTCTTCTCCAGGTGCATAAACACTTACTATAACCCACTTTTCACATCCAACCTTTATTTTACTCCACATAATCCTTGAATTTATACATTTATATTCCTTCTTTACCTGCCATAACTTATTATTCAACATTATTGCCACTCCTTCTTTAGCTCTAACTCTATTTGAAACCCCTGATCTAATCCCATTTATTTCTCCCCACTGAAACTCGCACAACATCCACGCACATTCAAACATCCCACTTTGACGGTTTTCTTCTTCTTCTTTTTAGTAAGCTATACAGGAAAAGGGGTTACTAGCCCATTGTTCCCGGCATTTTAGTTGACTTTTACAACACGCATGGCTTACGGAGGAAAGATTCTTATTCCACTTCCCCATGGATATGAAAGGGAAAAGCAATAAGAACAAGAACTATTAAGATAAAATCAAAGAAAACTCAGATGAGTGTGTATACATAAACGTGTACATGTTTGCGTAGTGTGACCTAAGTGTAAGTAGAAGTAGCAAGACGTACCTGAAATCTTGCATGTTTATGAGACAGAAAAAAGACACCAGCAATCCTACCATCATGTAAAACAGTTTCAGGTTTCTGTTTCACAGTCACCTGGCAGGATGGTAGTACCTCCCTGGGTGGTTGCTGTCTACCAACCTACTACCTACCTATATATATATATATATATATATATATATATATATATATATATATATATATATATATATATATATATATATATATATATATATATATATATATACATGTATATATATATATATATATATATATATATATATATATATATATATATGTTATTGTACCCACGAACGAGTGGTATTGATCAACAACAACACTACGACTAGCCAAAGAGTCGAACCCATGCTAGTTGCAGTGTTGTTATTGATCAATACCACGATATATTCATCGAACGGTGAGTTTCTCTCAGTATATACACACCGAGAGTTTATTTTCATCCTTATTTTAAGAACTGACACATTCCTGACTGGTGGTGAGCAGGCTGCATGCAGCCTCAGTGACCCTCGCGTAAACCACAGGCATTAAACCCTTTTAACCACCCACAACCCAACATAAACAGGCCAGTTTTTGTTGTTTTGTTGGAATTCTTGGCGTTTAATTAACAAGGTCGCGTGAAAGTTGCACCTTGCTCACTAAGTACGGACTTTCCAGGGGCAATCTCATAATGTAAACAGTAAAGTTTCGGGAATAACCAGTGTTTACAACAAATGATTCACTGGTAACATCCACGTGAAATATGATTTCAAAACAAAGATTGACGCACATATTCCCACCCCTAAATCTTACTTTGGCTTTCTGTTTTGGCCAACACCCAACACGGAGAAAATTATATATCAGAGAAATACTATATTTGGACCAAAAAATTATTAGTGAAGAACTTGATTCGGAGGAAAAAATATAGATAGGAGTAAATAAGAATATTAGTTTGAAATTTCATGAGCATGAGACTGAAGTCTCTCTGTTCATTCGCTTATAGAATAATGTTTCTTCGGTGACTTCTTTCAACAATAGCTATTTAAAGACATCATGTTCCTCTCGTGGAAGAAATTAATATGTCCGGAGGCAATATTTCTCGGTGTAATTTTTGTACCCAGAAGTTCCTTCGTGAGAGTTGTTTTCCTAGTGACACGAGAACCACACCAGCCCCTCAGACTCACCAGGATACATTACTCATAAACGTAGATAGTGACGCCTTCCTTGTATGCCCTGGGGACGTCTCGTCAACATTTAGCGAGTCAGAATGGTGATGAGGACCTCGATCAAGGTTACCAGATAAATCTCGTAAAAATTAAGTACTGGTGACCCAGTTTCCCCACCTCACACTGAAGCAATGCAAACTGGGGAAGCAGTGTAATAAGTTGTAGCTGGGTAATGAAATAGGTTTTCGTAATGAGAATTTAACCCTTAAACGGTCGAAACGTATATATACGTTCTTACCGCTACTGCCCCAAACGTATATTTACGTTTTATTTTTCCTGCCTCCAAATTTGGCACAATTGGCCTGTACAGCTAAGTTATTAAGCTGCTCTAACCTTTGAGAGTTCCATCCCAGATAATATTTCAGTTGATTGTAAGTAATTTAATACAATTCGTTTTATTTGCCATATGGATTGTGTGTTAAGAAAAACGATCGTGAACTGGCTGATAATAACCTTTATTTATTATATATCTAAACTATAAGTGCAACAACAATTTTAAATAAATGCATTCCAATCAAATAGTATTTTTTTAATTAATATTTAACACAACAAGATTTATATAAGAGGATTTTCTGTTACTCGAGACTCATTACCACACAAAATATACATGTTGTCTACGTAGCGATTTACACAGTGAGTCCACGAGTTGGAGTAGATAAATAAAGCAGAACAAATTGTAAGTGCTGTTCAGAAGTCAGCAAGAATAATTAGTTCACTTGATAAGATCTGGACACTTCCTGGGAAATAGTAAAGAGATAGTTACTAAGGAATTAAAATAACCTTTTGTTTTTTTTTTAAACCTACACTTTTGAAAAATATCGTCCTCCCCCCCCCCCCCCCCATTCAACGTTTATCCCCAATTCCCCTTCCCTTCCTTTCGATGGCATTGATTTGCCTATACAAATTTGGGGTTTTGTCCCTAAGTTGGCAACCTTGCCGGGTCTCCTGAGGCTGTACTTCCACCTATCACACAGCCACCACCTATCCCAGTCTCCACCTATCCCAGTCTCCACCTATCCCAGTCTCCACTTATCTCAGTCTCCATCTATCCCAGCCTCCACCTATCCCAGTCTCCACCTATCCCAGTCTCCACCTATCCCAGTCTACACCTATCATAGTCTCCACCTATCCCAGGTAACGGAGCTGATCACTTACCAAGGTTGAGGGACTGACCTCCTCAAGTTATTGCTTCAGGGCTGAGAGACAGATCACTTCATATTTAACTTTCCAGTGCTTCCTCTGTCTACAATGTTTGAGTCACCACTGTATTCGACTGAAGAACCCTGCTGAGCTGACGGGATGTATCGAAATTAAAGTTACCCTCCATTCCTGGAGGGTTAATACCCCCCCCCCCCCAAAAAAAAAAAAAAAAACAAGACAAGTAGAATGACATATAACTTTCTGAGTTCTTCCCTATAATGTAGCATGTAACCGCCCGCTAACCCCTACGTTAGATTAGGTAAGATTCGTCAGAAATTAGGACAAGTGTTTCCTGATCCGGGTCTTAGCCATATGATGACCCGTCACTGGAGCTTTAGGTCATCTGACCGAGGCCTTCCGCTGGCTTACCCGTCCACTCCTTTAAAAAATTAAGATTAGAATTATAAGCATTCTAACCTACTAGGTGCCTATTTAATACGCTAACATGGACAGCATGCTGACTGAGATTTGTCCAAACATCTCAGTCAAGCCCGGGAATACAACCCAGGTTTTTCCGGTTGTAAGCCTGGCACTCCACCACTGAACTATCTCTCACAACAAAACAGGAAGAGACGACAATTCTCTCCGTCGTGTGCTACAACAACCTGCACTCAGCTGGCAACGCGATGACAGGTATGGTAACGAAAACACAGATGCCAACGCCAGCAACCGAGTGGCAACACTCTGAACTGCAACTGGCAACACTGCTAACTCTAGTGACAACACTCTAGATTATAATTGGCAATACATCTAACACCAGTGGCAACACTTTGGACTGTAACTGGCAATACATCTAACACTAGTGGCAACACTGGCAATGCTGCTAACACGACAAACTGGTCTCTAACTCTTTCTTAACAACAGATTAATACAACAACATTATTTACAACACCATCTGCAATACCAACTACAATACCATTTACAACTCCACGTAATACACCACCTAAAGCATCACAGTAACACCGCCTACAATACTCCAGTAACACCACCGATAACACTACCCAAATACCCCCTACTCCACACCACCTATAGTATCGCACTAGCACCATCTACACCACACTATAACACCAGAATAACACCATCTACACCACAATATAACACCAGAGTAACACGATCTACACCCCACTATAGCACCAGAGTAACACCATCTACACCACACTCTAACACCAGAGTAACACCGTCTACACTACACTATATACGCCACACCAATTAAAGCACAATAATAACGCCACCTACAACACCACAGTAACCCCATCTACAACACAAGAATAACACCACCTACACCAATACTGTAACACCATCTACAACACCAATGTAACACCACCTTCAACACCACTGCAACACCACCTGCAACACCACCTGTAACACCACTGTAACTCCACCTGCAACATCCCTGTAACACCACCTGCAACACCACTGTAACACCACCTGCAACATCACCGTAACACCACCTGCAACACCACTGTAACACCACCTGCAACTCCATTGTAACACCACCTGCAACATCATTGTAACACTAACTGCAACACCACTGTAACACCACCTGCAACATCACCCTAACACCACCTGCAACTCCATTGTAATATCACCTGCAACATCATTGTAACACCACCTGCAACACCACTGTAACACCACCTGTAACACCACCTGCAACACCACTGTAACACCATCTGCAACACCACAGTAACACCATCTGCAACACAAGAGTAACACCACCTACAGAAATACTGTAACACCACATACAACACCAATGTAACATCACCTTCAGCACCACTGCAACACCATCTGCAACACCACTGTAACGCCACCTACAAAACCACAGTAACACCATCTACAACACAAGAGTAACACCACCTACAGCAATACTGAAACACCACCTACAACACCACTGTAACAACACCTACAACACCACTGCCACAACACCTACAACACCACTGTAACAACACCTACATCACCTCTGTAACACCTGCAACACCGCTGTAACACCACCTGCAACACCAGTGTAACACCACCTGCAACACTACAGTAACACCACCTGTAACACCACTGTAACAACACCTATAACACCACTGTAACACCACCTGCAACATCACTGTAACAACTACAACTCCACTGTAACACCACCTGCAACACCACTGTAATGCTACCTGCAACACCACTGCAACACCACTGTAACACCACCTGAAACACCACTGTAACACCACCTACAACACCTGCTACAGCACCACTGTAACACCACCTACAACACCACTGTAACACCACCTACAGCACCATTGTAACAACACCTACAACACCAAAGTAACATCACCTACAACACCACTGTAACAACACCTGCAACACCACTGTAACACCACCTGCAACACCACTATAACACCACCTGCAACACCACTGTAACATCACCATGAAGACCACTGTAAGAACACCTACAGAACCACTCTAACACTACCTGCAACACCACTGTAACAACACATACAACGCCACTGTAACAACACCTACAGCACCAATGTAACACCACCTGAAACACCACTGTAACACCACCTGCAACTCCACTGTAACATCACCTGCAACATCACTGTAACACTCTGTGAGGGTTCGAGTAGTAGTAGAACCTTCTGGCTTGCACACTCTGTGAGGGTTAGAGTAGCAGTAGAACCTTCTGGCTTGTACACTCTCTGAGGGTTAGCGTAGCAGTAGAACCTTCTGGCTTGTACACTCTCTGAGGGTTAGCGTAGCAGTAGAACCTTCTGGCTTGTACACTCTCTGAGGGTTAGCGTAGCAGTAGAACCTTCTGGCTTGTACACTCTCTGAGGGTTAGCGTAGCAGTAGAACCTTCTGGCTTGTACACTCTCTGAGGGTTAGCGTAGCAGTAGAACCTTCTGGCTTGTACACTCTCTGAGGGTTAGCGTAGCAGTAGAACCTTCTGGCTTGTACACTCTGTGAGGGTTAGCGTAGCAGTAGAACCTTCTGGCTTGTACACTCTGTGAGGGTTAGCGTAGCAGTAGAACCTTCTGGCTTGTACACTCTGTGAGGGTTAGCGTAGCAGTAGAACTTTCTGGTTTGAACACTCTGTGAGGGTTAGAGTAGCAGTAGAACTTTCTGGTTTGTACACTCTGTGAGGGTTAGAGTAGCAGTAGGACTTTCTGGCTTGCACACTCTGTAAATATTAGAGTAGCAGTAGAACCTTCTGGCTTGTACACTCTGTGAGGGTTAGAGTAGCAGTAGGACTTTCTGGCTTGCACACTCTGTAAATATTAGAGTAGCAGTAGAACTTTCTGGCTTGCACACTCTGTGAGGGTTAGAGTAGCAGTAGGACTTTCTGGCTTGTACACTCTGTAAATATTAGAGTAGCAGTAGAACCTTCTGGCTTGCACACTCTGTGAGGGTTAGAGTAGCAGAAGGAAGATTGAAGGTGCGGAACGGGAGTGAGGACCACCTCCCCCACCAGTTACCTGATCATTCCCTGGCACAATTAGCATGTTCCGGCCTACACGCATCGCTTTCATGTAAGACTTAATAAGTATACCTTAAAAAAGTTATATATTCTGCTTGAATCCTTTCCGCCGTCATATGTCCTCACTGAGATCAGCAGTGTAGACATTGACTGCTGTATATCTGAGAGTTTATCTTAATCCCTATTTTAATGATTAGGTTTATTCATCACAGATGAAATGCAGCCTTAATGACCCTGGTGCATCCTCCCCTGACAGTACTTACGTGCATAACAGGTCATTCCACGTCGTTACCATGCAGGTTAGTTAGCTGTATGAGCGTCATTGTTTGGCAGCTCGTCACGCTGACCTCAGGGGAAAAAGCGCTGGGGGTCATCTGGGTTGACAATATGATAATGAGAATGAGAATCTTTATTTGCATAAAGTACAGTATACATTTGCTAAAGGAGTAGTTTTTATTATTGGCCCACCTTATAGAAAACCCCTGGTTATGCAGAGCTTATAGGACAGCCATAAAATTACTCTCTATTATTTAATTAGGTTAGTTAACTAGAATGCTATAGTTTGCCCTCTTTTACGTCATAAATAATAATTTAGTTTATAATTTATAACAATTTGGGATTGTCTATAACAATCTGGTACAATACTGAAGAATAAAAGTCACTATACCGTGACTGTAACAATGCACAAATAACCCGCACATTTTTTAAAGTTTCTTTCTCCTATTTTCGGGATATTTATATATTTATATAATATTGATAATGGTGAATACTGACGTTGAACATATTTTTAGAGAAGAGCATTTAGAATGCTGATATGATGTGGGTAAACAGGGTTGCTGTTGATAAACTGAGATGTAACATGATTTGTTTACGCAGGATTTAGGTCAGATTAAGGCAGTGCTTTTGAACTAGTATATTATTAAAGCAGGTGACAGACACGGCACTTTATGCAGCTTCTGGAAGGGAGTTCCAAATTTTAGGGTCCTCTGTTTGCATTTAGTGCCAAGACAGGTTGAATTAAACATGTATAACAAAGAGGTGTCCGTGGGAGAGCTGGGTGGAAGTTCGTACTAAGTGTCGCGTATTTATAAAGCTCACAGTAGTAGATGTGAAAGCTTTGTAAACTGAGTAAGTTAAGACCCTTTAATAGTGGGGGGAATGTTGCTTTGAAACTTCATAAGGTAATTATTCGGAAAAAGAATTTCTGCTGGGTAACAGTCAGATTTAGGTGGGTTTCTGTTGTAGATCCCCAAGCACAGACACTGTAAGTGAGGTAAGGATAGTATAGAGTGAATAATGTAACTTGAAGAGCATAGTAGTGAAACCAAGTGACCACCAAAATCCCAGCCTGAGGACGAGATTACACCAAATAATGTCATACTGACTATGCTCCTACAGGCTGAAATCAAGGTGATGGAAAAAAACGAAAGAAAACGGAAAAGAAAAAAAAATGATAGAGAAAGATTAAAGGAGTTGAGTTCTCTCAACATATGCTGCCACCACCTGCTCTTTTAGTAGTAGTAGAGTGGAAAGGAAATAAAGTTCCAGCAGAAGGGCGAAACAAACACCTGGTCTAGAGCAGGAAAGTCCAATAAGAGTCATTCAGGTTATTTAAGGTATGAAGAACTAATTCTGATAGCTACTGGCTGGTGGTACAGGACTTGGGTAGAGCAGTGGGAGTCCTATCAAATTTTGACTCTCTCCAGGAGAAAATTAATACATGTTATAAAGTAATTTCACCTTCATGGACCCTTTATACATGGTTCAAGGATGAATAAAATATTCTAAAAAATCTTACTATTAAGTAAAACAAGCAGACATTAACATGAAAAAAAAATTGATGCAGACAGGACAAATTTACAAGGATCTATATTTGTAAACATTGGTCAGATACCCGTAAAAGGATCAATTCAATACGGATGCCCATTTGTTAAATATAAAATACCCACAATTCATTGCAGAAGAAAAATATAATTCAGTACTAGTGAAATAAGAGGACACATGGCCAAACCAAGTAAAACTTTGTACAAAATCACTCTGGTAACCATTAAAATCAATAGCCATCTCTCAACAGATGGTCGACAGGAAACTCTGCCATAACAACAGCTGGTTGTATTTGGTCATTCGTTTGGCCTTGTCACAAATACTTTAGGGGTATTTCCCTGGTCCTATTAACACATAAGTGTTTTCTTCAGAACAGACTCTCATTAGTTTTTCTCATTCTTTCTTTCATATGCCTAATTTAACTTCCTGTAGCACTGTGGACTGGCTTCCATAGTCGGTTATTTATTAAAAAACCGTCTTTATATCAATACAAAGGCTTCAGTAGCTACAATACACATTAACAAGAGTATAAGCCCACTTTCTTAGCAGTAGGAATACATATTCTGGATAGAATAATGCCCAAAAGGGAAGAGTATAGGACTGTCGTGACCTACCCTCGCCTGGTCTCCGTTTCCCTCCAAAATTTTGAACTGACAAATCACTATTTAATACAACACTCTTAAAAAATCTTAACAACGGTTCATACCCATTTATTATCGCTTAAAAACATTAATATTAATTATTACAATAAACCGTATCCCTAGAACATTAACCTGGCCTAAAATAATGAAAAGAATATATTTTATTTTGGGCTTAGCAAGATACCCACTGAAAACATATTGAAACCTGCCTAATCGAACATCAACAAGCGCTAATATATATATATATATATATATATATATATATATATATATATATATATATATATATATATATATATATATATATATATATATATCTTAATATATTTCTCAGTTAAATAAGCCTTTACAATAGTTCTGAATTACTTTTACTTTCTGATATTACATTACTTATTCCTTTACTACACTGTGTATGTATTCACTGCACCTGAGGTACAAAAAAACTGGGTGCATATTAAATAAGAAAGAATAAAATTATGTATTTAGGTAATAAATACATATTAAGGACAATTCTGAATTTTTTTACGACGAATATTTATCATAGCTTAACACAGGTATGACTCGAGGGGCAGATCTGCTTCATTACAGTAGTGTATTTTGATAGAATGCTCACAGTTTTGAAAATTTTCTTAGATATGTGTTAGATGTGAGTATTGAATTCCAGGTTTTCCCTCGTCTTGACTATGTGAATTATTTACTTTTAAGTTAAACTGAGGATATTTAGCTTTATTCTTGAACCACATGAAGAAGGTCTTTTCAACAACGAGAGTAAGTTTCTTGGTTACCATCCAGGTAGAAATCTTTACGAGCTTCTCGTTGGCTGTTGTTGAGGCAAACAAGATCTGGATTTGATATGACGAATATTGTGTCATTTGCAAACAGATCTGGTTCCTGGGAGGTATTTGACAGGTTATTAATATAGATGAGGCATAATAGTGGGCCAAGGACGATACCCTGAGCCACCCCTGTGTTGATAGTTTGTGTTGATGAGGTAATGTCCTTGATATTCACATACTGACGTAGGTCTGTGAGGTAGCCATTGATTCCAGCAGCAAGGTGATGCGGTCTAGTGTCAAAAACTTTCCATACAACAAGCTATAAAACAGCGAAGGTAATGAGCTGGATGTTTGTTTGACAGTGACTCTGTTTTTGTTACTATGATATTCACATCTCATCTTCCGGGTTATGAGATGTGCAATGTCATATGTTATTATTAATTAATTCATGGGAAGTGCAAGACTTACTCGGGTAATGTAGCGTCTGGGAAATGAAGAAGTTGGAGAGCAATTGGTTTTGCTCCGAGGAAGGTGATATCTTTCTTTATAAAAATATGCTAAGGCAGTGAGTGCCAAACAGTGCCTTATAAAGTGACCAAATAACGGTCATAAAATAAATCAGAGGATAATCACTCTCATAGTTTTCAAGAAAGTGACCTTAAGGCTGACGACATACTTTACATTAGTTTCTCCTGGTACTCATCACAAGATCCATTTCCTTGAGTAAGGTTTGTAGCTTTTCAACCGCTAGTCTGTACTCTGTCTGGGGTCTTCCTTGTCCTTCTCCAAGATTCATAATTTTGCACTTGGTGGGGCTGAACTCCAGAAGTCATTTGTCGGGCCAGGCTTACAGCCTGTCCAGATCCCTTTGAAGTATTTCCTGATTCTCTTCCGCTTGTTTTCTCCTCATTATGTTTACATCGTCTGCGAACAGGGACACTTCTCTCTCTATCCCTTCCGTCATGTCATTCACATATTCAAGAAAAGTGTGTATGTGTGTGTGTGTGTGTTTGTGTGTGTGTGTGTGTGCGCGCGCGCGACTCAACAGTTTGGTGGGTGTAGGGGTCGAGTCGCAGCTCCTGTATTTATCCTCCTGATATATACAGTAGTGCTGTAATTATTTATTTATTTAGGGTGATGATCCGAGTTAGTGTAGTGTAAGGATCTAGGTTAGTTTGTGCAGTGGGTATAATTCTAATATATATATATATATATATATATATATATATATATATATATATATATATATATATATATATATATATATATATATATATATTTTTTTTTTTTTTTCAACAAGTCGGCCGTCTCCCACCGAGGCAGGGTGACCCAAAAGAAAGAAAATTCCCAAAAAGAAAATACTTTCATCATCATTCAACACTTTCACCACACTCATACATAATCACTGTCTTTGCAGAGGCGCTCAGATACGACAGCTGAGAATTGTCCCTCCCAGCTGTCACTATCTCAGACCCCTCCTTTAAAGTGCAGGCATTGTACTTCCCATTTCCAGGACTCAAGTCCAACTAAATCAATTAACTGGTTTCCCTGAATCCCTTCACACAATGTTACCCTGCTCACACTCCAACAGATCGTCATGTCCCAAAAACCATTCGTCTCCATTCATTCCTATCTAACACGCTCACACATGCTTGCTGGAAGTCCAAGCCCCTCGCCCACAATACCTCCTTTACTTCTTCCCTCCAACCTTTTCTAGGACGACCCCTACCCCGCATTCCTTCCCCTACAGATTTATACGCTCTCCAAGTCATTCTACTTTGATCCATTCTCTCTAAATGACCAAACCACCTCAACAACCCCTCTTCAGCCCTCTGACAAATACTTTTAGTAACTCCACACCTCCTAATTTCCACATTCCGAATTTTCTGCATAATATTTACACCACACATTGCCCTTAGACAGGACATCTCCACTGCCTCCAGCCTCCTCCTCGCTGCAGCATTTGCAACCCATGCTTCACACCCATATAAGTGTGTTGGTACCACTATACTTTCGTACATTCCCTTCTTTGCCTCCATGGATAACGTTTTTTGTCTCTACAGATACCTCAATGCACCACTCACCTTTTTTCCTTCATCAATTCTATGGTTAACCTCATCCTTCATAAACCCATCCGCTGACACGTCAACTCCCAAATATCTAAAAACATTTACTTCTTCCATAATCCCTCTCTCCAATGTGATATCAATTTTCTTTATTTAAATCGTTTGATACCCTCATCACCTTACTCTTATCTATGTTCACTTTTAACTTTCTACCTTTACACTCTCCCAAACTCGTATATATATATATATATATATATATATATATATATATATATATATATATATATATATATTGTGATCTACCTGGAAGGTATTCCGGGGTCAACGCCTCCGCGGGCCGGTCCACGATCAGGCCTCCCGGTGGATCAGGGCCTGATCAACCAGGCTGTTACTGCTGACCGCACGTAATCCAACATACGAACCACAGCCCCGCTGATCCGCCACCGACTTTTATCTGTCCAGTTTCCTCTCGAAAGCAGCCAGGGGTCTGTTAGTAATTCCCCTTATGCCTGGTGGGAAGCTGTTGAACAGTCTTGGGCCCCGGAAACTTATTGTGTTTTCTCTTAGTTTACCAATGGCTTCCCTACTTTTCACTGGGGGTATGTTGCATCGCCTGCCAAGTCTTTTGCTTTTGTAGGGAGTGATTTTTGTGTGCAGATTAGGGACCAGTCCTTCTAGGATTTTCCAAGTGTAGATTATAATGTATCTCTCGCCTGCGCTCCAGTGAGTACAAGTCAAGTGCTCCCAAGCGTTAGTAAGTAAGTTTATTCAGGTATACACAAATACATTTACATAGATTATCATATATAGCAGCATATGTGTAGAGAACCTAGGATAACCCAAAAAAGTCAGACAGAGTGACTTATTTCCATTGGGGTCCTTTTAGTACCTTAATATTATACATTATAGGATATATATGTTATTATATTATAAAGGATATATGTCTACTAGGAATAAGGCAAAAAGAGTTATTTACATGTACATGTATGTTAGCTAAAAAAATAAAAAATCATTCTCCTCCCTTTCTGTCGCTACATTCATTAGGTACCTTTTGGCTCTCTTCTTGAACTGGCTCATGCTATGACTGGCTTTGACATGTGCAGGCAGTCTGTTCCATTCCTTTATTGCTGTACAATAAAAGGTGTTTGAAGCCTGGCCACTGACTGTGGGTACTACAAAGTTGTGCTCAATCCCCCTAGTACTATGACTGCTTTGGTTCCCAGCCTTGACAAAATTGGCAGCAAGATATTCTGGACACTGTTTGTGAGCAATTTTATAAACTTGATTTAACTTAAGTTGTTTTACTCTGTCTTCAATATTCAGCATATCCAATTGTTGTAATTCATCCTGGCCTACATGTTCTCTTGGTCCCAGGTCCAGGATGAATCTTACCATTTTGTTCTGGGTGATTTGCAGTTTATCTTTCAGACTTTGTGTGCTATTACATCATGATCGCACTTGTCAAAGGCTTTTGCATAATCTGATATTAATTAAAAAAATACAATTTTATTACGTAAGCAGTTGTAAGCAGCTGATTCACAGTTAAATCAAAAGGGCGAAGCATCACGATAAATCTTATGAAAAATTTACACGGAAAAACTTTGGCTGTCATCTGGGCGAGCAAAACAAGACGTGAGCGCCACAGTAATCTGTATCGCTTTATTAGTTAGTGGATTACGTTATTGGTTGAACCAAATAAAATTCCGATGCAGTTCGCCATACAACGATATGGAGGAGCCGAGAGAAGGCCATACCAAATCACGAAACAGGTGGGATTTGAACCCGTGGCAAGCGAGTCCTAAAACTCACAGGCCAGTTCCGTGATTACGATTTCGTGAGTCAATATCACATCCATTGTGACTTTTGTAGTGTGAACATAGGTGGGTTCTCCGCGACGAATAAACATTAGATCGTTTATCCGAATTTGAATTCTGTTGTCTCCAGAGGATGAACTAGATTTTTAGAAGACGAAATGGAAGCTGACTAAGGAGCGATTGGCAGTGATCCGAGACGTTTATCGACCATGAGCTGACACCTGAAGATAAAATGGAGTTAAAAACTTTCCCAAGAGGAGTTGAATGAAATAGTAGTTTGGAGACATTACAGTAGAGGATTATGTTATTGTTATGATAATGGATTTTTCACGAACTTGTCACAGAAGCACATATCATCTAACAGGCATATTTTCATCTATTCTTCAAAGTGAAGCTTGGAATTTGTTTTCCGGGATAATAGGACTTCAGCACCGTGCATACCAGTCGCTCACTCCGTCCACATAAAGGAGACTTACATTAAACATCAATATCCTCCTCGATGTGATCCAATATAGTTCTCATCAACTGAATGTCTGTGATGATCTGAAAGTCAGTTTGTTAATGGGCATGCAAGGAAGGTTCTCAAAATACCGTTGTTTCTTAATCCTGCGAAACAACCATGCTAGTGCGGATCATTATATAGACATCCAGAATATGTTTGATGCATATACAGGAATGGATTGTAACACGTCCTTGAAAATACATTGTTTACATTCGCATCTATATTTTTCTTCCAAAAATCTTGGCACTATGAGTGCCAGATTTTTGGAATGAAAGTATGATGGCAGACTATTGCTGGATGTTGTACCACCATAGTCCAGACAAAGCTTAGTGTTTTTAAGTTCTTGTACATTCCTTTTTATAAGTCTATTTAAAGGCATTCCTTGTTTAAAAATGTTTTTGTCCGGTCAGTAATAGGATACAAGTAGCCTTGATGACCCTCTTGTAGTCGATAGGCTTTAAACCCCATTATCCAGAAGCAGGAAACTACGTCACTGATGCTGTGCAACACCAGCTGAATTTTGACTTGTAAAATGTCTTGAAACTGAAGGCGTCATCGATTTTCCACAAGACAATGAAGGAGCTCGACTTGACCGTCTGTTTTCCTTCAAGGTTGAACTTGATGGTGGTCAGGTCAGGTCTCCTTGAGGCTGCTCTAGCAGGTAGGTGTATTAAGTTACTTTATATTGCATTAATGTAAACAAAGACAGACTAGGATGCCAAGCTAGTTTGATGCAATATAAAACACTGAGCACCCTCTCATCCACATAATTGTGTCTCAATGCATAGAGAAAGCTCAATGTCCATGGCAGTTTCGTACACTTGACCGACTCTGGCTATAATAACCTCATACATACACAGGACATACACATATTTATACATTCATTTAATATACACATAGTACTCTGCGCAAACACGTGTAAAGGAGCAATTGTTGATAGTAATACATGCACATAAATACAGGAGCATATATTTCCTCGTTTGCACTTCAGCATAACAATGTACCTAACACGGCAGACGTAGGTGTTGTACAAGAGGAAAATGGCAAGGATTATAAGAACATAAGAACATAAGAAGGAGGAACACTGCAGCAGGCCTGTTGGCCCATACTGCAGGTCCTTCAAATCCGTCCCACTAACAGAATATTTGCTCAACCCAATCTTCAATGCTACCCAAAAATAAGCTTTGACAATTTACCCACTCATGCGGAGTCCCACTCAAATCCAACCCCTCTCACTCATGAATTTATCCAACCTAAATTTGAAACTACCCAAGGTCCTAGTTCAATAACCCTACTAGGCAGACTGTTCCACTCATCAACTACCCTATTTCCAAACCAATACTTTCCTATATCCTTTCTAAATCTAAACTTATCCAACTTGAATCCATTATTGCGGGTTCTCTCTTGGAGAGATATCCTCAAGACCTTATTTATATCCCCTTTGCTAATACCCATTTTCCACTTGTACACCTCGATCATGTCTCCCCTCATTCTACGTCTTACAAGTGAATGTAATTTTAGGTCTTCAATCTTTCTTCGTAAGGAAGATTTCTAATGCTATGTATTAATTTGTCATTCCTACGCTGAATGTTTTCTAACGAATTTATGTCCATTCTGTAATATGGAGACTGAACTGAGCTGCGTAATCTAGGTGAGGCCTTACTAATGATGTATAAAGCTGTAATATAACCTCTGGACTTCTGTTGCTAACACTTCTTGATATAAATCCCAGTAATCTATTTGCCTTATTACGTACGCTTAGCATTGCTGTCTTGGTTTAAGGTTGCTGTACCATCACCCCCAAGTCCTTCTCGCAATCTATGGCTAAGTTCTACGTTATTTAACTTATAAGTGCTTGGGTTATGACACTCCCGAGCTTCAGAACCTTGCATTTATCTACATTGAACTGCATCTGCCACTTTTCTGACCACGAATTAAGTTTGTCTAAATCTTCCTGAAGTTCTATGACATCTATGTTTGAATCAATTATCCTACCTATCTTCGTGTCGTCGGGAATTTCCTATCACTAGGGGAATTCCCTCATCAAGGTCAAATTTATATATTATAAAAAACAATGGGCCAAGACTGATCCCGTGGAACACCACTTGTTACAAGTCCCCATTCGGATTTAACCCCATTTATGCACACTCTCTGCTTCCTATTGGGAGCCATGACTGATCCTGGCCTTTTTTCCCCCTGGGCTGATTTTAAAAGTCTCGGGGGACATAAAAAACCTTAAAATCAAAAAAAATATCAATTCTTTATCGTGATAAACACCTCAAAACTTTACTGAAAAGGTTAAAAATTAGTGGGGAAACCCCTTTAAAACCATTAAACTAATGGCTTCTTTAATATCCTTAATTGACTCTAGTAATTTTAAAAATTTTGGTAAGGTTTTTATAGAAAATGTGCTTGTCCCCCTTTAAAAATAGGGGAAAAAGCCTCTTCCACATATCAAAAAAAAATTAAAAAGATATTGGTTTAGATTCCATTTGCATTCCTTAAAACCCCCTTTTGGTCAAAAGGGCCCGGGATTTATTTTTTTCAGTCGGTCCCTGTTTATAATCATTTCGCAAAAGGGTTTATTTTAAATTTATCTTCTTTGGCCCTTTTTAAAAATTTTTTTCCCAAACCGAGAGAAAAAAAATTTTTAAAAAGAGCACATATCATTCTCCTTGTCAAAAATGCCCAAATTATTTTTAAGGGGGCCTATCTTATCCCCTTTTTCCCCGGAAAATTAGGGGGTTTTGGGATATACGGGGTTTTGTGCTCTCTGCCAATCTGAAGAAGATGTCCTCTTTAGCTACTCTACCAGCAGCTAAAAGGGAAAACTGAGGGTAGCTAACGAGATACACGACTGACTGAGGAAAACAAGAGGATTCGTAGAATCCCCCGTTGAAATCCTCAAGCCGGAAAAGGAAAAAGGGGAGTGGCTAAAACCCGGGCAAAAAGGGCCAAAAGGGGGGTGGAAGGGGGAAAAAGGGGAAGGGAAAATTTGTGAAACATCAACCATTCCCCCCTCTACCCGATGAATTATGACCGGGGGCGAGGAAAACAAAAGGAAGGGAAACATTTTGTTTTGGGGGAGTCAGGTTAGGTTGGGGGAGGGCTTTCTGTTTGATTGATAGGAGTAGGGAAGAGGGGGTTTTTTTCCTTT